>JAGDQO010000414.1:47500-237406 GCA_018342035.1 Solanum appendiculatum
CATTACTCCAATAGAATAGAAAAGAGAGGTAAAATAAGAAAACGAAATGAGCCAAGGTCAAAACTTCTCAGTGTTTTGTTAATCATGTTGAAGAATGTGAAAGCATCTCTATTGAAAAAGTATTGTACCATTGAAAAAGTGAAATTAGGTAATATATTGTCATGACCCGATCCCTCGAGTCATGATTAAACCTACTATAACCCACTACTGGGTAAGCCAATCTGTACCCAAAACAACAAGTAGTGGGTACAAGGGAAGAACTAAACAGAAAATAATACTAACAATAAGAAAAGACATAAACGAAAAGCAACCCAAAAGCTATATACAATGGAAACCCTCCTAGAACCAGAAAGTCACGAGTACAAAACTATCTAGTAAGAACAAATAAAGTCCCAAAAGTGGACCACAATAAGTCGTCTCTAGGGAAAAAGACTAGCTAACATAAATACAGAAGGAGACAGGCTGATCTAGGTTGCCAAGTACCTACCCTCGTCTCCGGTATCCACAAGCTGCAAAAGATGGGATGAACTATCACCGCTAGTAGCTGGTACTAGGACCTGCATCACGAAAAAGATACAGAGTGCATCATAAGTACCAAAACAAAGGTACTCAGTAGGCATCAGAGGCCGACTGAGCAAGAAAGGTAAATACAATCAGAAAAGATAGAATCTAGACACAAACAAAGGTCAAAGCGGGAAAGAAAGAAGACACACGAGTATACAGAAAGTAAATCTAAGTACAGCTAAACTAAAACTAACTGGACTCCCATAAGCCCAAAAGGTACACTCGTGTGCAAGTTTAAAAAAAAACTCGAACGGACCCCCCATAATCCTGACAGGTACACAAAATAGCTAAGTCTATTAGGAAGGATGACTAACCCAAAGTCGGAACCAGGAATATCAACTGGGCTCCAAACCCAAGTAACCATGAAACAAATAATCCAATCAATTCCCACTCCAGCTAGCAAGAGTGACAGTCAATCCAGGCTGCCCAGCCAGACAGTCCACACATAGGGGCGTAACCCACCCAGCTAGCAAGAGTGATCCGAAGGCGTGTCAACTCCGTAGAGGATATCAGATATCAAGGCCACCCAGCCAGCCAGTCCACTCCCAAGGGCGTATGTCGCCCAGGTAGCAAGAGTTACTCAAGGGCGTGTCGACTCCGAAGAGGATCTCATATAGGCTCCAAGCCATTGTAGAACCACGTCTACTCCCAAAGGTATCAATAAAAGGCTCCAAGCCAAGCACAACTCAATCTCTAGGTATCGTGATAGCACGAACCTCCGGTAATGTCTTGGGGCAATAGAAATAGGGAGAGAGAACACAGAAGGTCAATAAAGCAATGGTAACGCCTAAACTAAGGCTCAGACTATCAGACTCAAGTTTACTATTCCAGTCTATAAGGACCTAGTCTGTCTGAACCCACGTCAGAGACATACCAAAATCACAAGGTGCATGGGTCTAAGGCAACACTAGTCTATCCTAGACTAAGACCAAAACATGCTCCCAAAACAAGTAGTCAAAAAAGTAAATCACATAGCAAGCTACAACACGCATACCGCCCTCTACTAAAATGGAACTACCCTCAAACAATAGTAATAACCCTAAATCATGGTTTCTAAGAAGGAAAGAAGCAATAACTAGGCACCCATCCCCAATTCACACTAATCATCATGAATTCACACATTCATGCTCAACCTAATCAGAAAGGAAGTCATAGGCTACCTATAGGCCGATTGACCGCGCTCCAAATCATAGGCCAAAGCTTTTCCTTTCCGAACGGCCTCTGAAGAATTTCACACTATCAAAAATAGGATCACAACATAAGTACAATCATTAGGACACTAAAATCACATAAAACAGAGACGGACCAATTTTAGAGTCAAACGGGAATTTTGGGATGCATCCTGGAAATTCAAGAATTGACTCTGTCAAGAGTTCCTAAACTACATCTCGAACTTGTGTTCAAAAATTGAACACAATTCGAGGCTCGAATCAGTGGAACAACAATCATGTAATTTATTCAAAAATAAAGAGAGGGGCAGCAGTGAAAATCAGAAACTCACCTCAAATAGAGGTCCCACAACACAATCTCATCACACTACAGCGAAGCCTCAATAGATTACGGACGCGTGGGACTTCGAATCACCCAAAACAGACTCAAAATGACCAAGAAATCGCAAATACAACACTCCACATAGTTGCTGGTCGCATCTGTGTTTATTTATAAAGACAGACCTCAGCTCTTCAACGCAATCGGGGGAAGAAGGGTCACAATCGCGACTTATTAAGGGGCTGACCATTGCGATCGCGGAGACCTTGCCTCATAGTCGCGATGACCAAGGAAGGTCAACACTTCATCGCGATTACAGCAACGGGCCATGCGGTCATGAAGCACTAAGGCCCAGGCCTTCGTGAACACGACCAAGGGGCATGTGATCGCGAAGAGCAAATTGGCCTGCACCACCTGATGCATATCAACTGATTTGGCCAAGTCCCAAATCTTTGATGGGGTGCTCCGAATTCGTTTAGAACCTTGTGCATGCGAACGAGATATGCAACCCTGCCAAATTCGATATGCCTGACTCAACAGAGCAGTCGAAATTCCCATATGAGGTAATCTCGGCAAAAAGTGGGTCCCATATCCAAACTCCATTTTAAGCCAAAATCCACAAGGGGGCTCAGAGTTACCCCGGAGGCCTCGGGGTCTAAATGAAGGGTTGTTCTAGACTAAACTCAACATTCTCGAGCTAATCGCACTGACAGAATTCTCATCCGAGCTCATTTACTCAAAATGTTGACTAAAGTCAAACTTAGGCCTTAACTTAAAAGTAAAAACACCTAATCGCACAGACTCACACTGAAAACCTTGTGAGCTATGCCGACCATGCTACTAGCCTTAAATGACCCTTTCGGAGTTGATGGAATCGTCAGAATTGGATTCTAAGGTCAGCTTCTTGAATTTTTTATCAAAATTGACCGTTCAAGGTTCAAAAGCTTCAAAATACTAAAACCTGCACAAAAACTAAACGAACTACCAGGTGACTGAGCTGTCAGTCCTAGCAAGTCATAAATGACTTGGAGTCACTACAGTAAAGTTCTAAATGACGAACAGGAGGCATAAACACAGAAATTACCTGGAGGTCATTACAATATCCACTACTAAAAAGGGCTTTCTTCTGCAAAAGTAAGAGTGAAGAAGTACCTAAAGGCCCAAACATGCCAGTAAACGGCTCCCGCATATCATGTTCGGTCTCCCACGTAGCCTCTTCAATTGGACAATGCCTCTAACAGACCTTAACTACAGGAATGGCTCTCGAATGAAACCACCGCACATCTCTGGCAATAATGGCAACTGGCTCCTCCATGAAGGTCACGCAATCATCCAACTCTATTGCGTCATACTGAAGCACATGAGACTCATCTGGAACATACTGGCACAGTATCAAAACATGAAAGACTGGGTGGATAGCTGAGAACATCGGAGGCAAAGCTAACTCATATGCAACCTCTCCAATTGTCCAGAGGATCTCAAAAGACCCAATATACATAGGGCTAAGCTTGCCCCGCCTCCTAAATCTCATCACGCCCTTCATGAGTGACACATGGAGGAACACTCTATCACCAATAGAGAACCTCAAAGGCCGCCGCCTATGATCCATATAATTTATGTGCCTGCTCTGAGCTATCTGAAGTCTATCCTAAATCACCCTCACTTACTCCAAAGCCTCTTGAATAAAGTCTATGCCACGCGGTCTAGGCTTTGTAGTCTCAAACCAACCAACTGGAAAGCGAAAGTGCCTACCATATAAGGCCTCAAATGGGGCCATCTCAATGCTAGAATGGTAGTTGTTATTGTACGCGAACTCCACCAAAGGCAAGAACTGGTCCCACTGACCTCCAAACTCTAATACATAAGCCTGCAATATGTCTTCAAGAACCTAAATAGTACGATCCAACTGGCCATTAGTCTGTGGGTGGAAGGCTGTGCTGAGGTCAATACGAGTGCCCAACACATCCTGAAAAGTCCTCCAAAAGTTAGAAGTAAAATAAGCACCCTAATCTGATATAATAAAGACTGGCACACCATGAAGACTAACCACCTCAAGAATGTAGATACGAGCCAATCTCTCAGCTCTAAAAGAAGATTGAACATGGAGGAAGTGTGATGATTTGGTCAATCGATCAATCATGACCCAAATGTTATCAACGCCTCTAGAAGTCCAAGGTAAACCCGCCACAAAGTCCATAGTGATGCGATCTCACTTCCACTCTGGAATGGGTAATCTCTGAAACTCACCACCAGGCCTCAAATGCTCGGCCTTCACCTGCAAGCTACTGAGGCAACGGAACACATAGTCTATAGTATCTCTCCTCATACTTCCCCGCCATTAATGTAGCCTCAAGTCATGATACATCTTTTCGATGCCCAGATGAAAAGAATATCTAGAATCATGGGCCTCACAAAGTATCACTATATCAAACCCCCAGCTCTCAGAACATAAATACGGCCTGCAAACCTTAAAATCCCATCTGAATCCAAGGTAACCTGACCAGAATCACCCACTAACACCCGATCTTGAAGTGCCACCAGGGCCTCATCCTCCAATTGACAGATACAGATCTGATCAAGTAGAGAGGAATGTTGTTACGACCCAAAGTACCCCCTAGGTGTGACATGGCGTATAGGACCCCATGAGGCCCCACACAAGCCACTTAGCATACATAGACATAAGGTAAAGACAATAATGAGGAAAGAGATAGACAATCTCATAAAAACAAAGAGTTTACAAGCGGAAGTCTTAACCATGTCTCAAAAGCCATCTAATACAATATAATGATCGGGACGTAACCCGTACATCATATACAAGTCTAAAAATGAAAGTAAAGAAAAGCAATAAAGTCTCTTAGTCCCCGAAGAATGAGGACTCACCAAGGTTGATAGCTTGAACTCTGAAAGTAACTAACCATGAGAATGTGAAGGATGACTGTCTGACCCTACATTATAAGAGAATGTAGGCACAAGTATGCATTAGTACATGGAATGTACTAAGTATGAAGCAAATGCATATACTCACATAAATCATGCCAATGGGATGCTATCAAATAGGAAATCATGCTAGTGAGATATCATCATGAACATGCAATGACCAACTAAATCATATGACAAAAAGATTAGATACCCAATACATAAACATGGTCAATGCAAGCTAGTCATATCATTAGTCTTGTGAGATACTTCTAGTACCCTAGTTCATTAATATGGGACTTTTACACTTAACCGACATAGACCATGTGAGCTATAACATGAAATCCAGTGTCTACCCCACACCGAAAAGGGGAGTGATGTCTACCCCACACCACTAGAAGGGGTGTCCTACTTGCCAAGGTAAGGACCATAAATCTGTAGCTTATGTGGATCCACTATCTATGTGTTTATCTGAGACAAAACCTATGAGGCACGTAGTTATGGGACTTAGGGATTGCTACTAAAGGTCCACGGACGCTAAACGGAAACCTTCATCCCAAAAGCCCGCTCGGTGCTAATTAAAATCCCAAGGAATAGTCAATTAATCTTATTCATATTTTAACCAAGGAAGAGGTACATCTAGGGTTACCAAATTCCAAGCTAAGATCATATCAAGATGTTTCAACTACCATGGGCTTGCCCAAGCTTACGTCATTAGAATAGTTCCTAATCGATTCATAGGTGAGAAAGCCTTTCAACCATATGAACCCTAATTTATATGAGAAAACCTTTCACATTCATATTCTTAGCTTATTGTGAAGAAAACCTTTTCACAACTCATGGATGCCATCGTCTATATACACCCTAGCAATTATAAGCATAATTCTCATGAAACATGCATCTCTTATGCAAGCTATCCACATACATGCATCTCTTATGCAAGTTATTCATATGTTCATAAATCATGATCTAGTATGGGTACATGTCAATTCATCTTAGAATCATGCAATAACCTAGAATCATGCATATTTTCATCTATTTCGTAAGTTCATAAATGCATGGATCATACTTCATCATGAATTCATAACTAGGAATCATGGCTCATGCATTGGTTCATACAATTTCTACTCAAATCATATAAATCACGCTATATCATGCACTAAGTTACTTTATCACGCTAGATCGTGTACTAAGAATTATAAAATCAACAATTGGAATCACAATTGAAGAACCCATAAGAATTGATCAAAACCCTAACTCAATTTGGGGAAATTGAACCTTCAAAATTGAAGAAAACTAGGGACCCATTGGAGGAAAAGGCTCCAATGGTGAATGCTAACATACCTCAACAAAGCCCACAAGAATTTGCTAGAAATCAATGTCCTTCAATGGAGGATCTTAGCCCTTCTTCTTCCTTGAGAATTGAGAGAACTTTTCTAGAGAGAGAATTATTTGGGAAGTTGGGAAATTTGAGAATGAGAATAATGAAGGGAAATTTGGGATAAAAGACATATATAGTGGGTCAATTTAGAGGCAAAGTCGTAATTAAAAAGACTTAAAAGAATTGGAAAAAGATATAAAAACCCGTGGAAAAATAACTGTCGGACCCTATCTATGAATGGACTTACGGTCTGTAAGTCAACCTACGGACAGTCATGTTCCTCTGTAGATAGCTTCAAAGAGTTTTCCAACTTGGACCCCGAATGACGGGTCACCATGTATGTCTCGTGGGTCAATCGACGGACTGTGCATGGCAACCGTAGATCTGAATTTAGGGCTTAAGAATTTTACTAAGTCTGGAGGAGACCTACGAGACCCATCTACGACTCATGCATTGGACGACAGGCTGTCCTGGCAGGCCGTCGTTGAGGTTCTGAAACTTGTCTATTTGAAAACTTGGGCCTGCCACTTACGGTTCCCACCTACGGGCCGTAAGTCAACCTACGATCCGTAGGTGGCTTCCGTCGTTACTGGCACTAACCAAGAAAATCTGAAATTTTCCACTCTTTCGAGTACGGGGTATTACATTATCTCCCCCTTGGGAACATTTGTCCTCGAATGAGAATCAAGACATCATAAGGAGGGTAAGAAACAAGAGCTAACAACCCAACCTAGAATGCAATCACATAAATGCACAAATTCGAGGAGGAAAACATCAACTCCAAGTATTTTTGTATCAATCTTTTTTATTTTTCTTGAGTCTTCGTGATATATGCTGATTGTATATACCTGTAATCTTTCAAGGTTGGAGCTCTGCATTAGAAAACTTAATGGTAACTTTCCATTGAGAAAGTTAGAATTCCGAATGCTGACATAAGTTGATCATGGAAGAGGAACTCGTTACCACTTTAATCATCCTTAGTTGGTGAGAAGTAAAATCAGTAAGGAATAAGACTGGATGGGTGTTGAAGTTTAACATCTTGGCCTCTGGATAAATAGGAGATTCCTGAGATTGCATAGAAGTGTAAAATGTCAAAAATAAAACAAATGAAGATATAATTGAGCTAGCAAAACTGAAACTCAATGTGTATATAATCTAAATAGTTACCTAGTGTGGGAATTTAAATGGTAATAGATCCTATTATCTAAACGAAAACAGTACACTATTGAATATCCTGGTATCCAAGGGTTGAAACATGAAGAATCTTAATAATTAGATTTGTATATTTAGCATTTGTTGGTCAATGAATCATTCAGTTATTGCCAATTGAAACATTAAAGCTTGAGTCAATACCTTCAGCTTGCTTATAGCACGCAAGCGATTATCTTCAGATATCGTCTCGCCAACAGCTCTCTTCATTCAGTTGAAAAAACCCGTAAATCACGCCTAATGGTATGCGGCAAAGAGAATGCCATTTTGGCAATATCATAAGTATATTCAAATGATCAACAGGGATTGTGAAGTCTCGGTTCTAGTGATACAGAGTAGTCTTTGTCAAGGAGTGCTTTAGTGAATCCAAACAAAAATCATGCAAGCTTATCAAATTACTTCCATTGTGATTTAACAAGCTACAACATAGAATACTGCTCAAAAGAGATTAATACTAACCCAAGTTTATAATAAAAGTCACCAATAGGCAACAGTTCTGGCCAGAAACCATCGTTTGATTAAAGCATGTGCAACACATCATTTCATGAAGACTTTATGCAACTCATACTCAATGCACATAATCATAGAGAAAACAATCAAGTCAACACATTTTTCTTAAAATTTAGACTCTTCATGAACATGCATAAATCAGAAATCATGGGAATATCTAAGACACATGAGACCAAACGAATGAACCATAAGGAACTAGATACCTCAAGCTAGAGTAGGATCAGAGGGAAAGAGATGAGGATAACGGGACATGATATCGGCCTCAGCCTCCCACGCACCACCCTCAACTAATTGATTCCTCCACAATACCTTAATGGAAGCAACTTCTTCGTTTCTCAACTTCTGAACTTGTCGGTCTAGAATCTCAACCGGAACCTCTTCATAAGATAAACTCTCTTTGATTCCAAGACTTTCTAAAGGCACTATGGATGTCGGATCTCCAACACACTTCTTCAAAAGAGACACAATGAAAACCGGATAAACCGATGTTAACTCATTGAGCAACTCAAGCTCATAAGCAACCTTGCCAATGTGTCTCAAAATCTTATATGGGCCTACAAACCGGGAACTAAGCTTCCCTTTCTTACCATATCTCATGACACCCTTCAAGGGAGAAATTTTTAAATAGACCCAATCATCAACCTCAAACTCAAGATCCCTTCTCCTAACATCGGCATAGGACTTTTGTCGACTTTAAGCCATTTTCAACCTTTCTCTAATAAGCCGAACTTTCTCCATAGCCTCGTGCACTATAGGGGACCTACATCTCCTACCGTAGAAAGCCTCAAATGGAGCCATACCAATACTTGCATGGTAACTATTATTGTAGGCAAACTCAATCAAAGGCAAATGATCATCCCAATTACCCTTGAAATCAATCACACAAGCTCTTAGCATATCCTCTAAGGTTTGGATAGTACGCCCCGCTTTCCCATCAGTTTGGGGATGAAAAGTTGTGCTAAGCTTAACCTTGGTACCAAGACCTTTTTGGAAGGACTTCAAAAATTGAGAAGTGAATTGGGTACCTCTATCGGAGATAATGGATAGGGGCACCCCATGCAACCTAATCATCTCCCTAACGTACAACTTAGCATAATCTTCTGCCAAAAAGGACACCTTGACGAGAATGAAGTGAGCCGACTTCGTCATACGGTCTACTATAACCCATATAGAATCATGTTGCCAGCGAGTACGGGGTAAACCCACTTTGAAGTCCATATTAACATCTTCCCACTTCCAAGTAGGAATAGCTATATCTTAGGATAAGCCTCCCGGCCTTTGATGTTCAACCTTAACTTGTTGACAATTTGGGCACTTTGCCACAAATTCCGCGATATCTTTCTTCATTCCATTCCACCAATAGACTTCCTGCAAATCGCAGTACATCTTGGTGGCTCCCGAATGAATAGAGTATCGAGAAATATGAGCTTCTTCTAGAATTTGCTCTCTTAGGCCATCAACATTAGGCACACACAAATGGCCTTGATATCTAAGGACACCATCTCCCCGTTGGGAGAAAGCTTCATTGCCCTTCTTTAGAACCGTCTCTTTCAACTCAACTAGTATTGGATCGAGTGCTTGCTTAGCCTTAACATCAACCACAAAGGATGATTCCGACCCATTTTGGACAATCACACCTCCCTCTTCATAGTCAACCAACCGAACACCTAGCCGAGCTAGTCTATGAACATCCCAAACCAATTCCTTCTTATCATCTTCTATATGTGCAACACTATCCATCGACAACCGACTCAAGGCATCGGCCACTACGTTAGCTTTGCCGGGATGATAGAGGACACTCATGTCATAGTCCTATAAGAGCTCTAGCCATCTACGTTGTCGAAGATTTAGATAATTCTGCTTGAACACGTATTGCAAACTTTTGTGGTCGGTAAATACATCGACGTGGACACCATACAAATAGTGCCTCCAAATCTTTAGAGCAAAGACAACCACCGCTAGTTCCAAATCATGGGTAGGGTAATTCTTTTCATGAACCTTAAGTTGCCTCGAAGCATAATCAATCACCTTCCCATTTTGCATAAAATTCTTTTCATGGATTCTTTATTGTCATTCCCGGGCACAAATTTGCTCCATCTCTTGGGTTCTTGCTTCTCTCTTCCTTTGTGAGGATCATGGACAAACGTCATATCTTTTTCAGCAGAGAACATGCTCAACTCCATATCATGAGCGCGAGTAGCTAGATCTTCGAAGGATTTTGGCTTTATTCCTCGTAAGATGTAAAGAAGCTGCCAGTGCATTCCTTGGATACACATTTCTATTGCAGAAGCTTCACTAAGCCTATCTATGCATTTTAGGCTCGTGTTTTTCCATCAATTTATGAAATCTATAATCGGTTTATCCTTTCTTTGGTGATTATTTGTGAGTTCTACCATGATCACAGTATGCCTTGTGCTATAGAAGAGATTGAGGGACTCGCGCTCTAGTTGCTCCCAACTATCGATAGAACTGGCTTGAGATCCGTGTACCAATCAAAGGCATTTCCTTTTAGAGAGCGGACGAACTTCTTGACAAGGTGGTCTCCATAGGTTCCAGCATTATTACATGTCTCCACAAAGTGTGCAACATATTGCTTCGAATTTCCTTTACCCTCAAACTGTTGAAATTTTGGAGGTTGATAACCGGCAGACATTTTGAAGTTATCAATTCTTGTGGTGTATGGCTTGGCATACATATGAGAAGACTTGGTGGAGATTTCATACTTATCTTTGATGGTCCCTTTGATGAACTCCTTCAAATGATCGAGTGGGATCATTCCTTCAGAAGAAAATGGCATCTCCTTGACAAGCGGTATTTGATTCGCATGATTTTCGATCTCTTGAACTTCAACACCCTTTCAAGCGCATGACTGACTTCTCCATCTAAAAGGTCTTCCATCCTGTCCATCAATTTATCAATTCGAGACTCTTGCTGTTGTACATGCTTTGTCAATTCTTCAACTAACTTCGTCAGATTTGCAAGTTGTTCCTCAATAGAAGAAGCAGCAGTTACCATTGCTTGCATGATTATTGGGGATATAGGAGAGTAGCATGGATTGTCGCACAAGTTGATCTTCAACGGAATCACATTATGTAATGCATGTGGAGAGTTTCTCCTTTGTGGTAGAGTTCTTGGAACCAGATTGCTCAAGTAGAGCTAAGGTCTTCTTCATCTTTTCAGCAACGCTGCTTCCTCCTTCTAAAGCATTTATTGAGGATCTTGATACTTTTGGAGTTGAAGACCTAAAAATAGGAGTTGATGTGAACGACACTTGAAGTGTTTGTTGTCCCAGCATAGTTGCCTTGCACCTCATAACAACTTTGACACTTTCGAAGGTAAATCTAAGGATTCCTTTGACTTCAGTAGAGAACTTGGAGTTAGCGGCCTTAGAGGCAGTTAATTGAGAGTTGATCTTCTTGGAAGTCATCTCGGTATTCTTTGATGCTTGAAAAGTTGAGATAAGAGGTAGAGATAGTCCCACTGGGTGTGCCAGAATTTGTAGACTGTAAAATTCGCGTCGAGAAAATAATAATCAAGAACGAAAAAGTACCGCAATAATCGTATTTATTGATTTCAAAGTGCGAGTGTTGCAATCTTTATGATTCCTCTGGTTCATCTTTTCAGATATAAATTCAAGGGGTCTTGAGCTTGATCTTGAATTTGTCTTGAACTTGATTTTGGATTCAAGGGCTTTAAAGCTTGTTCTTGAATCTTCGATAAACTTGAACTTGAACTTTATCTTGATTTTGACTTTTACTTGAATTCAAAGGCTTCGAGCTTGTTCTTAAATTCGATGGTCTTGATCTTGATTGTTCTTGAATTGAATGCTTGAATTCTTGAACTTGTAGCCTATAGAGAAATTTATGATGTTTGATCCACGAGCTTTCTCTAGCTTCTTGTTTTGAATTTTCAATCCCTTATCGGAATTATGAGGAACCCTACTTATAGTTTTAGAATAGAAGAGTTGTGATTGGAGCAGGGTTTTCTTCAGCCAATCAGATTTAAGTGACATGTCATAAGCGCTTTATGGAGCGGGCTTGTTATTTTGACACATGTCATGATCCTATTGGTTTCTTTGTTCGACTTGGCATGTCACGTCATTTGTCACATGGCACCAAAATGGGCCTCTAGGATGAGATAAAATTGGGCTTAACAAACTGGGCTCATCCATTGTACCCCAAATCAATTAATTTGGATTTTAATTAAATCCATATTTATTGGACTTAAATAATTAACCGAATTATATTAATCCATGATTTTTATTTGAACTAGTATATTCATGAATTTAATATAATTCAAATCATTTTATAAATTTATATTTAATAAATTTTAAATGATTACACATATTTTGATTAATTGAAAGGTTAATATGCTTAGTCAAATAACAAAATAATCAAAATCAGAATAAATTGAAAGGTTAATATGCTTAGTCAAATAACAAAATAATCAAAATCAGAATAATGTAATAACTCAAGATAAAAATCGTTATTTCCGTATTCTTGAATGGTGTTTAAGTTGCCTACTCCCAAATGATTCTCAGCGGATATGCCATTTTCCAAGACTAGTACTACATTAGTTAGTTAGTATATAAGTTTTGACTATTCCGCTAACTTTTGTTGGCAATTCTGAACTACCGCCACCGGATTTTCAAATCGCCGGTAATGGGCCATCGGAAAATCCTTTTCCCAGCAACCCGCTTGGGTTTATTCTTTATACTTTACCTGCTTTTATTTTCCTTTTCCTTTCCGTTTGTGAATGGCAAGCATCACAAAATCAACGGACCCATCAAAACTCTTGTCGTTTTGGTAATGGAAAACCGCTCTTTTGATCATATTCTGGGTTGGCTCCACAAGACCCGACCCGATATCGATGGGCTGAAGGGCTCCGAGTTTAACAGGGTTAATGCTTCGGACCCTTGTTCCTCAAAAATCTTTGTCTCCGATGATGCTGTATTCGTTGATTCTGACCCAGGTCACTCCATTCAAGCTATTCGGGAGCAGATATTCGGGTCGAATGATTCTTCAGCAAACCCAGCTCCGATGAACGGGTTCGTGCAGCAGGCTCGTAATATGGGCGTTCGTGGTATGGAGCAGACCGTGATGGGCGGGTTTAAACCGGAGTTAGTACCGGTTTACACCGATTTAGCGAACGAGTTTGGCGTTTTTGACCGGTGGTTCGCGTCAGTTCCGGCTTCAACTCAACCGAATCGGTTTTACGTTCACTCGGCAACTTCTCACGGAGCTTCCAGCAATGTCCGTAAAGACTTGATCCATGGGTTCCCTCAAAAGACTATATTCGATTCTTTGGATGAAAATGGCCTCTCATTTGGAATTTATTACCAAAACATGCCAGCTACCTTATTTTTCAAGTCACTCAGAAAACTCAAACATATTTTTAAGTTCCATAATTATGCATTAAAGTTCAAAATCCATGCTAAACTTGGGAAACTACCAAATTACGTTGTGATTGAGCAGAGATATTTCGATCTTAAAATTGACCCAGCAAATGATGATCATCCATCACATGATGTGGCACTTGGACAGAAATTTGTCAAGGAGGTTTATGAGACATTGAGGGCTAGTCCACAGTGGAAAGAAATGGCACTGTTGATTACATATGACGAACATGGTGGCTTCTTTGATCATGTACCAACTCCGGTATCTGGGGTGCCTAATCCTGATGGCATTATCGGGCCTCCACCATATTACTTCAGATTTGACCGGTTGGGGGTTCGCGTCCCAACCTTGTTGATTTCACCATGGATTGACAAGGCCACTGGTGAGTCATTTTGTCCCTTATATTCGACTTACTTGTTTCATTTCAAAAGAGGGGTGTTTTCATGATTCTTTGATATGAAAATTGTAAATTATATAGTTAAGTTCATTGCTATATGTCTGAAGTTGCAGCTTATGTATTATGACTAGATATGTTGAGTTAAAAGGGTGTGACTACAACTGTACAGAAATATCCTGAGTTAAATATGGGCTTAGTGATTTGGCATAGATGATTTAGACAAAAGTTAACCTCAAAAGCTGCACACTCATACATTTTAATGTACAGATGCCCTCTTTTGGTACTGGAGAGCACATCTAAAATGTAAGCTTACATAATAGCCAAAAAGAGGAACATACAAATGCCACTCTCTTAGTTGTTATGTTCATGCCTCTGGAAATTTAATTAGTATTTTCTGTATTGATTGAGAAGCTCAATGAGCACCTAAAGTTTGCATCTTGCTAAAGCTATGGGATGAATGACTAAGTTTATCTCTTTGATAAGTGAAAAGTCATTAATGTTATTATGATATATTCGTCTTTCTTACCTTCTCCTTTATTGTTCTCAAATCCTTGTCTGCATATTGGTGCTGGTGGGATTGGAATGTTTAAACATAAATACCTGATCAATATGTTTCATGCAGTGATCCATGAGCCAACGGGTCCAACTCCGTCTTCACAATTTGAGCACTCTTCCATACCAGCGACTGTGAAAAAACTTTTTAATCTGAAATCAAGTTTCTTAACCAAGCGAGATGCATGGGCTGGGACCTTTGAGAACTATTTCCGCTTGCGTAAGACTCCTCGTGATGATTGTCCAGGTTTGTATGCATATAACTTCAGCAAACCATGAACAAATAGTTAGCTGATTTCTCCATTATTGCATGCTTAATACTGAAAATTCTATGTTCATACAGAACTGACTGATAGTTACTTAGAAGACGGAGAGTACTTCCAGGGCATATGGTCTGCTTTTAGATGTTGATGCTTTAGGAAACACTTTCAGAGTAAAAGTATTCTAGCTAAATTTCTTCAAATACGTATGGTGAAGATATTCTATTGCAAGATGCTTATTACTCCTTCTGTCCAACAATACTTGTCCACTATTGACTTTGCACACTTCTTAAGAAATTATAAATAGAAGGGTAATTTTACTATATCACCCTTTGAATATAATAGATACAATGTATTGAAAAATATAATAGAGAAATTACTATAATTAATGACAAGGGTAAATTAGGAACTAAGTGTAAAATTATCCATTGATTTCATAAAGTGTACAAGTATTGTTGGACATCCCAAAATACTATAGTGAACAACTATTGTTGGATGGAGGGAGTAGTACTTTTAAGGTGCTGTCTGCTGTGATTACTATTACTATCAAAACACTTCTGCTTTCCTCAAGCGTGTTATGATTGTAAGCAAACATATACTTTTTTGCTGGATGAGCTGGCTTAACATGTCCTAGTGGAGCTCTGTTGGCTCCCTCATGAACTCGTTGTCCTATCTTAAATAGGATCTTCTTTTGATCCTTACTTCACTTTAGCTGCTCCAACTCATGCATGAGTTGTAATTCTATTTCATCATTTAGAGCAATGGGATGTTTTCCATCTTTTGTATTGGTAAAAGCTACTATTGTGCTTTGTTCAGTCGTATGGTTTAATAAAACAGATAGGATCTGTTATAGCGTTCAGAAGGTCAGGAGGAAGAAGAATTGAGTGCTTTATCTTTGATGAGTGCTGGCCTGAATATGGTAGAACATATCTAATCTGATATAGCCGAAGGTTGGATTTTCCGAGCATGTCTGTACTGTATACTATGCTGAATTGTGTAAATCCACTTCATTTAAAATCTTAAGTGGGTAGAGAGAGAACATATTTATTTTAGTTCTGCAATGTGCCTTTTCACATGTGGCTTAATTTCTTTCTTGAGCCAAGTATGTGAAATTATTTCTGTATTGGCTAGGGGTAGCCTCGAACTTAGGACCACTACTTGATCTACTTCCATGCTTTTTTTTTTTCGATGATAAGGGAAACCCGCAGCCGCTATCCTTTGGGTGTGCACAGGCTCCTATGCAATAACTCGCAAACCACACAGGAGAAGTAACCCGCACCAGGCGAGCTCGACCCAGAAGGCAAACCCCTTGCTTTCGCTGGCAAGGGGTTTCGAACTTGAGACCTCCAACATGAAAGTCCCAAGCCCAAACCACTGGGCCACCCCAAAGGGTTTGATCTACTTCCATGTTGTAATATGTGGACTTCATCTATAAGCTTAAACCATTTTAAAGGGAGCAAGTTTTATTTATTTACTATAAGGTTTGCAATAACTTAAATACTTCTCTATATCTTTGGTCATTAGGAGCAAGAGGCGGACCCCAAAATTTAAAGTGTTGGGGGCACCACTATCTTTAATATAGGCATGTTAGTTTTTTTCTTCAAATAGATGTGTCAATTGCGTACTACCAAGTTTGGGGTGGAACTCTATGAATTCTAAGAGAAAGAAAACGCAACTAAAACAATTTGGGCGGTAACTACTAAAATGTCAAAAAGGTAAAATTTGGGAAAATGCTATAGTGGGAATCGAACCCAGGTAAGCCCACTAAATGTCCACCCGTGCACCCCAAATCAACTGGTGGAACCACTTTGTTGTTAAGGGTGCCAACTGAAATATATACATACATTTTTTCCTATGTCATGAGGCACCCGTGATCCCTCTACCCCTAAGGGTAGATTCGCCTCTCCATTGTCAATTCTTCATATTAAACAAAAGGCTTATCACCTGTTTAAGAGGTAGGTTAAATCAGAATCATTTTATTGGTATGATATATGCAGAGAAACTTGCTGAGGTGAAGACAAATCTAAGACCATGGGGACCAAGAGAAGATGCAAAGCTCTCTGAATTTCAAATAGAACTGATCCAGCTTGCTTCACAGCTTAATGGTGATCATGTTCTCAAAAACTACCCTGATATTGGTCGGAAGATGAATGTCGGTGAAGCTAATGAATACGTAGATGATGCAATCAATAGGTTCTTGGAAGCTGGTAGGGCTGCTCTGAGAGCTGGAGCGAATGAGAGTGCCATTGTTGCAATGAGACCTGCCCTCACTAGCCGAGCATCAGCATCAGATGGAGGATTCAACAAGTATCTTGAAGCCTACTAATCTATTGTAAGTAGTGCCTGTATGTATATATTATGTATTGTTATAATCCACCTTCTTACATAATGAACAAAACTTGTTACCCATCAATTTGTGTCCTTCCAAGGATATATACAAAATTTAGGAAGTCTTTCTTTTCAATGTTGGGATGGTTATTGTAATCACTTTTAGTAAATAGTAAATCATTTTAGCCTCATATGTTCCTATGAATGCCAATCTTTTTGCGACTTCTTCCTTAACTTTCTTACCGAAATAATTTGCGGTTAGTACCAAGCATACAATTTAACTTGCAGTAGAACTAGTGCTTTTTTTCTCTTGCATGGTTTGTGAGCTATTGCATAGGAGCGGAGGTTTTATCTTGTGCGCACCCTAACGACTGTGGATTTCCCTTGTCATAAAAGTAAAAAAACTAGTGCTCTTTTGGTCCCTTCCTATAATGGTTTAAACAAAATAATTTTACAAAGTTTGTAATACCACTCTGTCAAACTTTATAATTAATGGCTCTATAGTTAAATTTAGAAGGAGCCAGAAAGTGTTTTAAAATAGAGAAAATTAGACAAAATGTCTATTGGATCAAATTCGGGGTTAAAATAACCCAATTATAATTTATTTCATAAAATGGTCATTCGGCGAAGAGCATGCCGCCATCTATGACTCTTTCAAAGTTTATATATATACTAGATATAGGAGCGCCCGTGCTAGCACTGGCCCAACATATATTATTCGTGATATTTTAATTTATGTGATACAGATAAAATTCGGAGAGTGATTTCGAATTTTTATTGGAGTTGCTATTTATAGTGATTTAAATTTTTAAAAATAATATGCATTACTTCCGCTGTCCCAAGTGAAGTGGCACACATAGAATTTTAAGAGTCGACCAAATTGATTATATGCTTTTTATATATTTTAAGTTGTTAATTGTTGTGATATTTTTTTGATAATTTGTAAATAATATATGTTACTTCCTCTGTCCCAATTTATGATTGAATTTTGAGAGTCAACGACTTTTTTTATTATGTTTTTATAAATATTTAAAGTTGTTAATTATTGCGATTTATATTACCTTTTATAATATTTTAAAATAATATATGTTACTTCCTCTATTCCAATTTATGTTGTACCAATATAATTTTGAGAGTCAATCATTTTTTATATATATCTTTAAAATATTTTAAGTTGTTAATTATTGTGATTTGTAGTATTTTTTACGTAATTTTCAAATATATAGCAAACTAAAAAGAAAAGTAAGACAAACAAATTAAAATGAAGAAAATATATAAATTTCATAAAAACGCTTGGGTAGAAGTAGATATGTTGACGATGAGGTGCCTGCTTCTAACTCCAATTTATGTAATGTAGTTTGATTTGAGATAAAGTTTAAACAAAATAAAGAATTATGAAACGTGTGATCTAAAATAAGTCAAAAATATTTGTGTGACTATAAATCATTTCATTATGAATAAAATGAACATTTTGAAGTTAAATTATTATTACCAAATATAGAAATATGACAATCTTATGAAGACCGACTAAAAAGAAAAGTGAGTAGTATAAATTGAAATAGAATAATGGTAAGCTAACGATTATAATATTTGTTAAATATTTCTTCTTTTTAAAAAAAATATATAAAGATTAATGATGATATGGGCAAATTGGTCCAAGTGTGCAAAAAGATTATATGAAAAGTGCAATGAGATTCAGGTTTTGGCCAACAATATTTGTGATTATTAGCAAATTTACCAAAATGCCTTATAGGGCTCATATTGCAAAAGGTGGGACTTACGTGACATTGACTAGAAGTTCAGGATAGTTTTGTTTTGAGGCCCCAAAACACAAAGCAGCCCACTTTCCAAGCAAGACAATGCACAAAAAAGTAACCAAAAATGACCATATTGCCCTCGAAGTTATTTTTAAAGACAATAAGCTGACATGTTGACCAGCTGTGTGGTTATTGCCATTTATCATATAGTAGAACTAAACACAGTGCCCGTGCTAGCACGGGCCCAATATCTGTTATTTTTTTGTCACTTTACGTAACATAGATAAAATTTAGAGTGTCAATTAAGTTTTAAAATGATTTAAAAATATTTTAAGTTGTTAATTATTGTAATTTATAGTACATTTTACGTAATTTTTAAACAATATATGTTACTTCCTTTGTTCCACTATATGTAGCACAAATAGAATTTCAAGAGTCAGTATGTTGTTAATTATTGAGATTTACAATCCCTTTTACGTAGTTTTTAAATTAAATAATACATTTAACTTCTTTTGTCCCATTTTATGTGAAACAAATAGATTAATTTTATGAATCAATCGAATTTTTTATAAGCAATTGAATTTTTTATATGTTTTTTAAAAAATATTTCAAGTTGTCAATTATCATGATTTGTCAGTCAATTTTTAATATGTTTTTTTAGATATTGAAAATTTTTAATTATTATAATTTATAGCATTTTTTAATGTAATTTTCAATAATAATGTTATTCTCTCTGTCCCAATTTATGTTGTACTCGTAGAGTTTTTATATGTTTTTTAAATTATTAAGTTATTAATTATTATGATTTATAGTACTTTTTACGTCATTATTAAATCATATCTGTTACTTCCTTTATTGTTCCAATTTATGTGGTACATATAAAATTTTGAGAGTCAATCAAATTTTTATGTCTTTTAAATATTTTAGCTATTAATTATTGTGATTTATAGTACCTTTTACATAAATTTCAAATAATATATGTTACTCCCTTTATTTTAATTTATATGACATTGATAGAATTTCGAAAATCATTTAATTTTTTTTATATATATTTTCTAAAATTTTAAGTTATTAACTATTGTAATTTATAGTACGTTTTATGTAATTTTAAATAATATATATAAGTTTATCTACATCAATTTATGTGGCATAGAATTTTGAGAATGAATAGAAATTTAATGCAAGATATATAAATCTTCTTTGTTACAGCAAAATTTGATCAATTTGAAAATTATTTAAAGGTTACTCTGGTCAATTAAAATAAATTTTGTGTAATGTTTATTATTATCTATGCTTTACTGCTTATACATGAGCATAACATTGGGTTCTTAATGACCAAAACACCAAATATCTATGCTAATATATCAAATGAATCCAATCTCAAGCAACGTGGGCCCATGAGGGTGTTGTTGTAATTATGTTTAAGTGAAACAACTTCATTGGATAAGAATTAAAGTTACTGTAGCTCATTTGATATTTTTTGCCATGTTTGACTATGTTGTCCTTTACATATGTCATGGTGATGCCTTTAAGCAAAACACGTGTAAGTGACACAGCCTCTTCATTTTATTTTATTTTGGTCCGAGCATCAACCAAACTTTTCCAGAAGTTTATCCTAAGTTTTAGCATTTTAAATGACGAATTTAGTAGGGATAACAGGCAGGCATGTTGACCATGACCTACCTGCTTATCCTCACTTATATATTAGTAGGGGATATATATATAATTCCCACCACCAACTTTTATTGTTCTATGATATCTACTATCTAACTAATCATACAACACTAATATTCCCATAATTTCTAGTCTATTATGAAGGCGTAGTAATTAATTACAATAACCCTATTTTAACATCTAAATAAAAATAACATGATTAGGACCTCTTCGGCAAAGTTTTCATTTTTTTCCAATTTATTTGAAAATCATGGTTTGATTAAGAAAATTTTAAAATTTATCAAATTTG
The DNA here is from genome assembly GCA_018342035.1 of Solanum appendiculatum. Classification (NCBI taxonomy): domain Eukaryota; kingdom Viridiplantae; phylum Streptophyta; class Magnoliopsida; order Solanales; family Solanaceae; genus Solanum; species Solanum appendiculatum. The sequence continues at coordinate 68,222 of JAGDQO010000414.1, forward strand.
TAAAACAACTTATAATCTATTATTCAACTCAGTTTTCACTTGTATTTAAGTACATTTAAGCATGAAAATTTAGATTTCAAATTAATGATAATTTCTCAAGTATAAAAATGTACAAATGTATTTTGTTAATAATTTGAGATTGTTTAGAGGAGATTTGAGTTGGTCGGGATTGATAAAAAATAGTCCGTTGAGGAAGAAGAACTGATGCAATATATAAATTTTATATAAACAGTGTATATCATATATGAATATTATATATACACACATCTCTAATACGTAATTATACACTATTTATATACTCTCTCCGTTCCATTTTATGTAGCAGTATTTGACTTGACACGGTTGAAACCCCAAAAAATGGGACAGTAATTAAAAATTAATCTTGAGATAAGTTATCTTGTGATTTTATTTTAATAAAAAATGAGATAAACTTATTTTAAAATTAATTTTAAGATTAATTATCCCTTATCTCTAGTACCAAACAAGCTGAGAATCTACTTTTGAATTCCTGATATAAAACAAAGATATGGAAGGTAATATTCTGGATCACAATTTGATAAATCTTTCAACGTCTCTTTCTATGCTGAAGGTTTCATAAGAAGTTTGCGTCTTCAAAAGTATCCTAATGTATATTCTCTCTTCGTCATTATCTACTTTCCTTTCCTTCCTTGTAAAATAGCATAGTAGTATCTTTTTTTGGTTGTCATGATTATATAGCCACTACATATTTTAAAGCAAAGCAAAGACTTTACTTTCGACTTTTCTTGGTAAGTTAACCTCACAAGTGGATATACACCTTGTGGTTTAAATGCCCAATATTTACCACCTAGGGCCTCGGTAGGGATGACAATTGAGCAGATTAGGTCGGACAGATTATAATGGGTTAAGACAATTAAAGAGTCAAGATCCAACCAAATTCAAATTTGCTTAGGTCAAAACGGGTAGGGACAAAATGAGTTAGGTAATGGGTTATATAATGGATCAAGACCCAACCCAATCCAATTTTTACTAAGCTTAATTATTTTACTTGCCTTTTTAAAATATTTTAGTACCTAATAAAATTATTTCTTTTCTTTGTTATGGCTATATATAACATATCAAATTGGGAAAAAAGCTTTTAAAAATATTTTGACAAGATTACTCACAAGCCAATTCGGGTTACATATCAACCCAACTTTTAATGGGTTGGGTTGAAATGGGTGGAATTCATGAATGGACGGGTCAACAACCCACCTAAACTTAAACAGATTGGGTGGGTTGGATTTGATTTTGCCACCCCTAGGCATGGGTTGACCATGCTAATAAAGAGAGTTAATTTCTTAAATGATGATCACTCACTCAAGTATTAAAAATTGCCTTCAAATATTATCTTTATTTTATTTAGGATCAAAATATTACTCAGTTATTATTATTTTCTTAAAAAAAATATTTAACACTTCAAAAGCCTCCTTCTCTCCTAGTAGGCATGTCATGTCATTAAAACTCATCCTTTTTTTCATATAATAGACTTATATAATTTATCAAACTCATTTAACTAAAATTATAATCTTATTATTTTTTTGAAAATATACATTAATTTATTAAGAAGAAATTTTCTTATTTAAGAATCCTATCATACTTGAACTTTATAATTTATTTCTACTAAGAAGAATAACTTTTTAACTCTTACTACAATGCCATCAATTTTGAATAAATTACTAATTTTAAACATACATATTCAAAATATATTGCACTTTTAAAAAATTCAATTGAAGTTCAAACTATATTGTGAATTCTTAAAAAATTCAATTGGGTATGACTTGGTTGTCCTCCTATTTTGCTGCACTAAATTGTAATGCTAAGACAGTGATTCTAGACATACCAGGGAGGGAAAGGTTGGAGTGGGAAGAGGTGTACAAGCCTAAGCAATTAAAGATCATATCATTCCTTCGGACTAGCAAATTAATAGGGCAGGATGGTTTAGCCTATTTGGCTCATGTTCGGGATGTTAGTGCAGAGTCTCCTTCCATTGAGTTTATCCCTATGAATTCTGAGTTTCGGAAGGTGTTTCCCACCGATCTTCCTGGCATACCCCTGGACAGGGACATAGACTCCTCTATTCACTTGGAGCAGGGCACTCGCTCAATCTCTATTCCTCCCTATCACATGGCTCCGACAAAGTTAAGAGAGCTTAAGAGTCAGCTTCAAGAATTTCTTGATAAGGGATTTGTTCGTTCTAGTGCTTCTCCTTGGGGTGCTCCTGTCTTTCTTATAGAAAAGAAGAATGATAGTATGAGGATGTATATAGATTACTGACTGTTGAATAAGATTACCATCCGAAATAAGTATCATTGCCTCACATAAATAATTTTTTTGACCAGTTGCAGGGTGCATTTGTCTTTTCTAAGATTGATTAGAGGTTAGGGTACCATCAATTAAAGATAAGGCCTGAGTAAATACCTAAAAAAGCTTTTCGGACTAGGTATGGACATTATGAGTTTTTGATAATATTGTTTGGATTGACTAATGTGTATGCAACGTTTATGAGTTTGATGAATAGGATGTTTAAGCCATTCTTGGATTCCTTTTTGATTGTTTTTATAGACAATATTTTGATTTACTCCAAGGGAGAGGAGTATGCAGACTATCTTCGTATTGTTTTGGATATCCTGGGGAAACAAGAATTGTATGCTAAATTTTCTAAGTGTGAATTATGGCTACCTTCAGTTGCTTTTCTTGGGCATGTAGTATCAAAAGAAGGGGTGATGTAGATCCCAAAAAAATTCAGGGAGTTAAGAATCAAGTTCGGCCTAGTTCTGTGACAAAGGTGAGAAGTTTTGTGGGGCTCGCTAGCTATTATTGCACGTTTGTGAAGAACTTTACTTCTATTGCTACACACTTGACCATGATGACTCAAAAGGTACCTTTTGAGTGGTCAGATAAATGTGAAGAGAGCTTTCAAAAGCTCAAGGATCTTTTGACTACAGCGCCAATCTTGACCTTGCCGGTGGGACATAAAGATTTCATTGCTTATTGTGATGCTTCATATTCAGGTTTGGGTGTTGTCTTGATACAAGAAAAGAATTTCATAGCTTATGCTTCTAGAAAGTTGAAGGTTCATGAGAGGAACTATCCCACCCATGACTTGGAATTGATGGCAGTGGTGTTTACTCTCAAGATTTGGAGGCATTATCTATATGGGGTTACTGTGAGGTATTCATTGATCATTGTAGCCTTCAGCATGTGTTCACTAAGAAGGATCTAAACTTGAGACAGAGGAGATGGATGGAGTTGCTCAAGGATTATGATGTGACCATCCAGTATCACTCGAGTAAGGCTAATGTGGTGGAAGACGCATTGAGCCGGAAAATAGTTAGCATGGGTAGTTTGGCCTTCTTGGGGATATCAAAGTGACCTTTGGCCAGAGAGATTCAGACTTTGGCATTTAAGTTTATGCGGTTGGGAATCTCCGAGAAAGGTGGGGTGCTAGTCAATATTGAGGTCAGACCCACCTTCATAAAGAAAATCAAAACTAAACAACTTGAGGATGAAGAGTTGGCCAAGCTCAAAGGTAAGGTGGTGTCTGGGGGGACCCAAAATGCCACACTCGATGTTGATGGTATGTTCAAGTTTAGAGGAAAGATTTGTATTCCTCAGGGTGGTGACTTGATCTAGAATGTGTAGGCAAAGGCTTATAGTTCACCATATTCTATTCATCTGGGTGTGACCAAGATGTATAAGGATTTGAGGCTATTTTATTGGTGGCCTGGGATGAAGAAAGACATTGCAAAATATGTTTCCAAGTGCAAGAATGATCAACAAGTAAAGTATGAACATCAAAGACCGGTAGATTTACTTTAGAGGATGCCTATTCCTGAATGGAAGTGGGAGAGGATAGCCATGGATTTTATGGTGGGACTACCCAACACTTTGGGAAATGTGATTCGATTTGGGTTATTATTAACAGGTTGACTAAATCATTCCACTTCATTCCAGTCAGAGTGGATAACAATTCTTAACGGTTGGCAATGATTTATCTCTAGGAGATAGTAAGGTTGCATGGGGTGCCCCTCTCTATATCTCAGACTGTGACACTTTGTTTACTTCAAAGTTTTGGGGTACGTTGCATGAGGCATTGGGCTCTCAACTCACTTTCAGTACAACTTTCCATCCAAAGACTGCGGTGAGCCAGAGAGGACCATTCAGGTATTGTAAGATATGTTGAGAGCATGTGTAATTGATTTTGGGGGCCATTGGAATAAGTTTTTTACCCTTGCGTGAGTTCTCCTATAATAATAGTTGTCACTCTAACATTGATATGACACCATTTGAGGCACTATATGGGAGGGGATATAGATCACCCATAGGCTGGTTTGAGGATGGGGACGTGAATCCTTTGAGTTTTGACATGATTTCATGGTGAGAAAGAGCCCTAAGTTGGGGAAGATGATTATATTTTTGCCGGAGTTAGGATTTGTTAATAATTCAGGTAAATTAATAGGCCATTAGTGATTTATTGTTGTTTGTATTATTTGTTTTAGACCAATAACAAGCCACGGCACTTCACAAGGGGAAAGCTTGGTTATTTATAGTTTCCAAGAGGCTTGATTCAAGGTAGGTGATGGTTGTATATTTCTGATATACATATGTATGCATGTCTATTGCTTTGTAGTATCATTTGTGCAATGCATAGTAGGGAGACAGATGAAATGACATCATGTAGGTCATCTCATGCAATGAACTTGTGATTGTGACTTGTGGTTTTAACATGGTCTTGTTCATTGTGCTATGTGATTATGCATGATTGTTGGTTGGCTCAGGTACCACGTCGGTACACTAATTATGGATGGCTAGGGTACCACGCCGGTACACTAACAACTTGGGTTTGGGTTCTGTGAGAGGACCATGTATGTGATTGTGGTTCCATGAGAGGACTCGATATTCACATTGTGATCATGTGGGACATGTAGATATGCATTGCTTGACCCAAGTGTTGTTGTTTCATGACATGTGACTAAGAGTCTATGTGGTTGATGCTTGTTGTTAAGTCATGCATTGTTATATATGTTGTTGTGTTGCGGTGATTGTTTATATTCATATCTTGGACTGGCCGCATGATCCTACAAGTACAATGTGGTTTGTGTACTGATACTACACCTATTATTTTCCGTAATGAGTATAGGGCATCTTCGAACAGCTGATCCAAGACCTCAGTTGAGAGACTCCTAATTTCAAGTCCAAGGGTGAGCTTCGTCTTTCATACTACAATGGATTCTTCTACATATTCATGTCCATTTATTCAGACACACACTTATAGGTTTTAGTTTATGTTAAGTTTCGGGGTTGCATCCCCAGGTTGATTGTTTAGAGTTTTGGTATGGTGATGTCACGATCTGAAATCTGGCCATGATGGCACCTACTATAAACCCCAAGTAGGCAAGCCTAAACTCAAAATACAAGATGTGAAAGATAATAGTTTGAATAAAAATAATAAGAATAAGTGGAAACATGAACAAAATGTAGAAAATGGGCCATATCATAAATCTTTAGTATGATACAAAATATATAAAAGAGGCCAGAATGTGACCGAGATGACAAACTAACACAGGAACCAATCACGGACATGGTGTCACCTATACAAGAGCTACAATGTACAGAAAGGCTATAAGTACAAGAGAATTGACTAAGCAAAATACAGAACATAAGTCAGTATAAAAGAGAGAAAGCAACAAGTCTCTGAACGCCAGGAGATCAATCACTACAATCAAAGTTTGTGAAGGCCAAGGTAGATCCAAAGCTCATTGAGGATGGCTCGTATTGGGAGCTGTATCATAAAAAGATGTAGAAGTGTAGTATGATTACCAAAATATGGGGTACTAAGTAGGCATCATAAGCTGACCGAGCTTAGAAATATTAATTATATAAAGAGGAGTACGATGATACTAGAAGCTAAAGGATAAATTCTAAGATACGATAACAATACTAAGGAGAACAGACAAACAATACAAATAACTCACCCAAGATACACATAGATACAAGGAAGAAACAACCACACTAAATAACCAAATCAAAAAATTATGCAATTCAAATGGCACATAAAAGAAGCTCGGAAGAACCCTGAGCCACCCGAAATGATGCCTCGGACTTAACAGAAGATTACCAATAACCCCAATATATGTCAATGGGCCACCCAGATTAATATCTCAGACTTATCAGTAGAGTAACAATAACCTGGATACGTATCAACGGGCCACCCGGAATGATACCTCGAACTCATAAATAAGTATAAATAGTATAATATAGCTCAGAACTAAGTCGATGGGCCATCTAGAATGTTACATTTGACTTATAGTGTAAAAGTAGCCGAAAACACGAGCAATCAAGTAAATGAGTATTTTTGCCATCTTAAATCATAAAAGTCTCAAGGACTACCAAATTATTTGAATAAACTATCCTTTTTACCAATTCCAAGTCTTTTTCAACAATGAGCATTCAAGTGCAACAACCATATGCAAAATCATCAAAATCCCAACAATCATCACAACATACTAAACACACACCCAGGTAATTCCCGTCACAGTAGAGACTTACTAATCCAGGACTCGATCTTGTCCAAGTTGACAGCCTCGGGTTCAACAATCAATATCAACAAGTATAAACAGCACAAAACTACAATAAGCAATCAATAAATCAATCAAAGTAAAACAGGCGGCAAACTAAGTTTCATGCCAGCTTGAAGTTGCTTCTAAGGATACTATACGATACATACCACAAGGATCAACCTAAACTAAGGTCTTCTACCTAAAACTACACTAAGCAACCCAACAATGTCCATAAATCGACTAAGGATCAAATAAGTATAACCTAATCCTAAGTTCCACCCTAATCATATGATACTACTCAAAATGCAATTAATCTAAATGAGCCAAGTCTAAAAGAAGGAAAACCGTAACCTACCTCAAGGACAAAACCATAGACAAACTACAACTCGGGCACTTTTTCCTTCCAAAGGGCCTTTGAATGATTCTAAGCTATCAACAATGCCATAGGAATGCAAAAATAAGCAAAACAATACCCATATTAATAAAGAAATTCAAAATTAGAAACATAACCCAAAACGTAACCATGGGACCCTTGCACAGAGTCACAAAATTGACTCTGTCACGCGGTCCCAATTTGCTGAAGGAAGTTGTGCCTCGAAATTGGGCATAATCTGACCCACTATAGAGCCAAAATAGTCCCTCTATTAATTAGCTCAAAAAGGATCAAAAATGGTGAAATAAGAGAGAATTTATGGGAATTACCAAGGAAGATGGAAGATTCAATGACACCATAACGTGCCCACAAACTTCCCTGATGCACTCCAACAAGAACTTCCCTATTCCGACACCAAACGCTGCCAAAATCATAAATTTACTATGCCTAGAATGGGGCATGCGATTGCTAAAGTGAATTTTTTAAAAGACACTAGTCTACCATTTAACTGCCTTCGCGAACACGGAGGTTAGTGAAACTGACCCTCCGTGAATGTGGTGAGAGGCCCACGAACGTGGAGGCTGGGCAAGCTAACCATTCACAAATGCAGCCAAAGGCCAGCGAACGCGAAGGCAAATGAGGCAACCCTCTGTGAATGCGGCGAGGCCCATGGAAACGCGGAGGCTTGGGAACTTGTTCTCCGTAAATGTGGCCAAGGGCCCGCGAATGTGAAGAGATGAACAATGTTGCACCAGCAGTTCCACAAGAAAGCCAAAATCTTTCGTGAGGGGTTCAAAATTCATTTAGAACCCCGTCAACGCAAACAAACTATGCTACCTAGTTGGAAACAACAATCCGGACTCAACGAAATCGATGAAACAACCAACAAATTTTGTCTCATCAAAATGTTAACCAAAGTCAACACTTATAAAGAAAAGCCAATCAAAATTCCAAACGCCACAAACTCATCTTGATTACCTGGGGAACCAAATCAGAGATCGCTCTAGACCAAACTTGACATTCTAGAGCTAACCACACGAACATAATTTCCATCTAAGTGCATAACCAAGAATGTTGAACGAAGTCAAAGTTTGGCCAAAACTCAAAAGCTAAAATATTTAATAGCACAAACTCCAAACTGAAATTGACGGAATCACGATCCAACATTAGAATCTCTGGATGATGACTAAAGTCAACTCTTTCATACCTTAAGCCTTAAAAATGGCAAAACCAACTCAAAACTCACCCGACCACATTGGAAAGCATGCTACCCAACTCAGCGCCACAAAAAAGCTATAAGGAAGCTAGAGGAAGGAGCAAAATAGTAAAAGCATGCAAAAACACAAAAATGACCTCGAGGGTCATTACAATATCCACTACTAAAAGGACATCTATCTGCTAAAGTAAAACAAAGGAAGTACCTAGAGGTTAAAAAAGGTAAGGATATTGGGTCCGCATGTCATGCTTAGCCTACCAAGTAGCCTCCTCAATTGGGTAGTGCCTCCACTGATGGGATCTCCTTAGATCGCAATCTCTTAACCTACCCGTTTAGAATATCCATAGGCTCCTCCTTAAAAGTCAGGGACTCATGAAGCTGAACCAAATCCCACTAAAGTACGTAAGACTCATCGAAAACATATCGTCTCAGCATAGAGACATGAAACACATGATGAACACTCAAAAGAGCTAGAGATAAGGCTATCTCATAAGCCACCTCTCCTACCTGCCTCAGAATCTCAAATAAGGTAATAAACCTGGGGCTAAGCTTTTCTCTCCTCCTGAATCTCATCATGCCATTCATGGGTGACACTCACAAAAGTACTCGATCACCAAGCATAAACTCTAAAGGTTGTATCCTTCGATCGGCATAACACTTTTGCCTACTCTGGGCAGTACAAAGTCGCTCCTGAATCACATGGACATTATCAATAGAATCTCTCAATAAGTCGGTGCCCCATGATCTAACCTTAAAAGCATCAAACCAACCCATCAAAGAACGACACCTCTTACCATATAATGCCTAAATGGGGTCATCTGGATACTCGAATGGTAGCTATTATTATATGTAAAATCTGCCAATGCCAAAGACTGATCCCACTGACAACTGAAATTGATGACACATGCCTATAGCATATCCTCCAAGATCTGAATAGTCCTTTCAGGCTGATGATCATTTTCAGAGTGGAAAGCTATACTGAGCTCAACTCGGCTACCCAACTCTTTCTGAATAGACCTCCAGAAGTGCAAAGTGAACTACGTACCACGATCTAAAATGATAGAAATTGGCACCCCATGAAAATAAACTACTACCAAGTTCGATGAACATATAGAACTAGGTGCCAATCTCTCCGAACTTTAGGTAGTCTGAACTTATAGAAAGTGAGTTGACTTGATCAATCGATCTACGATGATACAAATAGAACCAAAACTCTGAAAAGTACATGGTAAGCCTACTATCAAGTCCTTGTCTATGTCGCTCCCACTTCCACTCCAGAATGGGTAGCTGCTGGTCAAACCACATGGTCTCTAGTGCTCGTTCTTCACCTCCTAATAGTTCAAGCACCTAGCCATGAATGTTGTGATGTCCCTCTTCATCCCACACCACTAGCAGTGCTTCCTTAGATCACGATACATCTTCTTAGCACATGGATGAATAGAATATCTAGAACAATGAGACTCTTGTAGAATCAGCCCAACCAAATCACCAACTCTAGGAACACAAATACGACCCTCGATCCTTATAATACCCTCTGGATCCAAGGTTACCTTCCTAGCCTCTCCACCGAGCACCTTATCTTGAATCACCCTCAATCTCGAATCCTCAAATTATTGTGCTCGAATCCACTCCATCAAGGAAGATCTAGCCTCCACACAAGCCAGTACCCAGCCCAGCTCAAAAATATCAAGTCTAACCATCTGGTTAGCTAAGGACTGAATGAATGAAGCCATAAGTTGCTCCTCTAGCTAAGATATCCAAACTCCCTATACTCACTGCCTTTCCAGCTCAAGGCATTTGCTACCATATTAGCCTTGCCAAGTGATAAAGAATCGAATTGTCATAATCCTTTAGTAACTCCAACCGCTTGTGTTGTCTCAGATTATGGTCCCTCTGACTGAAGATTACGGTGATTGTTATATACCTCACAATGAACTCCCTACAAGTAGTGCCTCAAAATTTTCAACATGAAGACTACCACTGCCAACTCCAAGTCATGAGCGATATAGTTCTTCTCATAAATCTTTAGCTTCCTAGAAGCATAAGCAATAACTCTACCCTGATGCATCAACACACAACCAGGCCAACACTGGAGGCATCAGAGCAGACCATAAACCTATGGCCCTCAACAAGAAGAGTCAGAATTGGCATTGAATTCAACAAATTCTTGATCTATAGGAAGCTCACCTCACACTTATTAGACCACTAGAATGGGACATTCTTCTGTGTCAATCTAGTCAAAGATGCTGCAATCAAAGAAAACCCCTCCACAAACCGTCTGTAATAGCCTGCTAACCCAACAAAACTGTGAACCTTAGTATGAGAAGTAGGCCTGGCCCAACCATGGACTTCCCTAATCTCTACCGGATACACTATTATCCTATTGTTGGACACCACGTGTCCTAAGAATGCTATAGACTTAAGCCAAAACTGACACTTAGTGAATTTGGCATACAATCGCTGATCTCTCAAGGTCTAAAGTACAATCCTCAGATGTTGCTCATGCTGCTCCCTTCTCACTGAGTAGACCAAGATGTCATCGATGAACACTATCAAAAAGAGTTCAAATAGGGCCTAAACACATGGTTCATCAACTCCATGAACACTGCTAAGACATTAGTCAACCCAAAAGACATGACTAAGAACTCATAATGGCTGTAACGAGTCCTAACGAACAGTCTTACAGATGTCCACCGCCCTAATCCTCATCTGGTGGTAGCACGATTTCAAGTCTATCTTAGAGAACATCGCTGCACCATGAAGCTAGTCAAATAAGCCATCAATATATGGCATAGGATACATGTTCTTGATGGTCACCTTATTAAGTTACCTGTAGTCAATGCAGATATGCAAGGTACCATCCTTCTTCTTCATGAATATGAAAGTTGCACCCCCAAGGGAATACACTCAGTCTAATGAACCCCTTACTCAAGAGGTCTTGGAGATGCTCCTTAAGCTCTGTAAATTTAGTTGGAGTCATCTGGTATGGCAGAATAGAAATTGTTTGCATGCCTGGCTCAACCTCAATCCCAAAATCAACATCGCGGTCAGGAGGAAGACGAAGTAGATCTGTAGGAAACACATTAGCAAATTCTCTAACCATAGGAAATTACTCAAGAGGAGGAGTGTCGATATTAGTATCACGGACATAAACAAGATAAAATAGACACCCTTTCCCTACCAACCATCACATCGTTAGAAAAGAGATCACCCCCTTGACATATGACTATCAATATCGATCCACACAAGAAGAGAAATACCAGGCATGCACAAAGTAACAATCTTGGAGAAGAAAGGCAAGACCACATGATAGGGAGACCACCAATCCATGCCTAGAATTAAGTCAAAATCCACCATATCTAACATAATTGGGTCTACCCAAGTATCATACCACAAGGTGGTCACCACACAGGATCTACACACTCGATCCACTACTAAAGAATCACCTACCGGGGTAGCTACTACATAGGCACAAACATCGGCTCACGAGATAACTCCAATCGCATAGAATGATAAGAAGACACATATGAAAATGTTGATCCAAGATTATATAAAGCATGTGCAGGCTGATGGGAGATGGAGATAATACCTTTGATAAAGGCATCCAATGACTCTACCTCTATCCTACCCAAAAAAGCATGCATATGGGTGTGTAAACCTAGACCACCCAGCCTGCCTGCCTGAGGACCACCTCGAGTACTCTGGGGACCACCCCTGCGACCCTTAAAAACATCTCTACTCGACTACACCAGAGCCTCGGGGGCCTAAACCTACTGACCATATCTCCTATGATAATCGATTGTAGGGAACTTTTAAGTAAAATGAACAAATATACACACTCATAGCAACCCCTACTCGAAGCGAACTATTGTGATGACTCAGCTGAAGTTGAATGGACAACATGGCTTGAATACCCTGAATGTACACGCTGAGAATTCTCAACCGGAGCCTGAACCATCTGACCACTAGCACCCGTAGTTCCACCATCTATAAGATGTAGGGATACCTGAACCAGTCTACTAGGCTGGAATTGTTGTCGGTAACCTCTGCCTGAAAACCCTTTACCACGAGCTTGAAACCTGCTAAAACCACCCTGAGAATGGAGCCTCTTTTCATTGCCTCCATAGGCCTCACGATGGATCCCCTCAATAGTGCATGTATGATCAACTATCTGAATAAAAGAACAGCCCTATGCCACCATCTACTCTGTAGCGAACCAAAGTGGAAATGAGAGCCCTCTAATAAATTTGTGCCATCTCTCGTGCTCTGTCGGCATAGGCATACCTTCATGTCTAGCCAATTCATGGAACTGTGTCTCATACTTTGCAACTGACAATGATCTATGAGTCAAGTTTGTGAACTCATGCTGCAACCACTCCCTCAGGCTGCGAGGTATATACTTCTCCAAGAAAGCCTCGGAGAACTGAACACAAGTTATCAAAAGGTGACCTAGTTGGTCTGCACCTAAGATAGGACCTCCATCATTGCCTCACTGACCCATCAAGTTGGAATGTAGTATAATCAACCCCATAGGACTCCACTAACCTGAGGTTATGTAACTTCTCTTGACAGCTGATTAGAAACTCATGGGAATCCTCGCTTGCAACACCTGTTAACCTGGGAGGAGCCAATTTGATGAACCATCCCAATATCTTCTGCTCTTCAGAAGACATAGCTAGCCTGGATGCCATAGTTGGGGAAAAAGTTAGAACCAACTGCACTACTAATCTAGGAACCGCAGCAGCATGATGTGCCCCTGGAGTCTGAACACATTGTGCCCCTGCCTAGGCTGAAGTCTGAGCCTCGTCTTCAACCTGAGGTCCAACTGAAGTGCTAGGTAAAGTCCCTACCTCTGGCATACCCTTCATGAAGCTGAGTATCCTGGCCAACGTATCATGTAGCACTGGTGTGGCCACGAATCTTGGTGGAGGTTAGGCTAACCCCACTCCATCTGCGTGATACAGAACATGCTCAACCTCTATTTGGGCTCTAGTGGTGGTTCCCACTCCTGATCTCGAGCTAGTGTTGTAGCCCATTCGTTCCCTCAACCTCTGGTTAGCCTTAACCTTTACCCCTATCCGGGGCTCTATCTAGAGGTACGGGAGGCTCTCATCAACCCACATAGGATCTCATCCTAGCCATCGGTGAAAGAATGAAACAAATAGAGTTTAGATATTGTTACAACCACCAATGCATGATAAGAAACAAGAAATAGTAAAGTATTCTTAAGAATGTCCTATAGCCCCTCGAAGATTGGATATGAACGTCATCATACTGATCCACGAGACTCTAATAGGCACTTGCTCCTACACTAGTGAGATCATTGAACATAAAGCTCTGATACCACGTTATTACGACCCCAAATCAAGCCATGATGGCACCTACTATAACCTCCTGAGTAGGAAACCTTAAACCCTAGACACTAGATGTGAAAGATAACAGTTTAAATAGAAATAATAAGAATAAGCATAAGCATGAATAGTATGTAGAAAATGGGCCATATCATAAATCTGTAGTATGATACAAAATATAAAAAAGAGGTCCGAAAGTGACAGAGATGACAAACTAGCACAACAACAAACCCCGGACTTGGTGTCACCTATATAGGAGCTACTAAGTAAGTAAATACTATAAGTACAACAGAACTGACTAAACAAAATACAAAGCAAAAGTCAGTAAAAAAGAGAGAAAGTAGCAAGTCTCTAAACGGTAGGAGCTCACCACGATCCAAGTCTATGACGGTCAAGGTAGATCCAACGCTCACTGAGGGTGGCTCGTACTGGGAGCTGCAACAAAAAAAGATTCAGAATTGCAGTATGAGTACCAAAACATGGGGTACTCTATAGGCATCATAGGCTGACCGAGCTCAAAAAGTTCAAATATATAAAGAGAAGTATGATGATACTAGCAGCGCAAGGGTAAATTCTAAGATATGATAACAACACTATGGAGAACAGGCAAACAATACTTATAACTCACCCAAGATACACACAGATACAAGGCAAAAGCAACCACACTCAATAACCAAATCAAGAAAATGATGTAATGCAAATGATAAATGAAGGGAAGTAAGAAGCCCGAAAGAACCCTCAAGGTACTTGGAAGAACCCTCAAGCCACCTCGAATGAAGCATCGAACTTACCAAAAGAGTACCAATAACCCCGATATATATCAACGAGCCACTCGGTATGAAACCTAGAACTTATCAGTAGAGTAACAATAAACTGAATATGTATTAACATGCCACTCAGAATGATACCTTAGACTCATCAATAAGTATAAATAGTAGAATATAGCCCAGAACTAAGTCGACGGGTCGTCCAGAATGATAGATCGAACTTATCAGTGTAAAAGTAACCAAAAAAATGGGCAATCAAGTAAATGAGTGTTTTTGCCATTTTAAATAATAAAAGTCTCAAGCACTACCAAATCATTTGAATAAACTATCTTTTTTACCAATTCCAAGTCTTTTTCAACAATGAGCATTCAAGTGCAACAACCATATGCAAAATCATCAAACTCCCTACAATCAAATCACAATATACCAAACACACGCTCGGGTAATTCCCATCACAGGACAAACATACTAACTTGGGACTCCAGTTTGTCCAAGCTCACGTCTTCAAGCAAACAATCAATATCAATAAGTATAAAAATCACAAAAGCATCATAAATAGTTAACAAATCAATCTAAGAAAAACACGCGGCAACTTATGTTTCAAGCCACCTAGAAGTTGTTTCTCAGGATACTATACGATACATACAACAAGGATTATCCTAAACTAAGGTCTTTCAGCTAAAACTACACTAAGCAACCCAGCAATAGCCATAAATCGATTAAGGATCAAATAAGCCTAAACTAATCCTAAGTTCCAACCTAATTATACGATACTACTCAAAATACAATTAATCTAAATGAGTCAAGTCTACAAAAAGGGAAACTGTGACCTACCTCAAGGCAAAAATTGCAAATGAACTACAAATCGGGTGCTTTTCCCTTTTGAAGGGACTTCAAATGATGCAAAACTATCAACAACGCCATGGGAACGTAAGAACAAGCATAACAATACCCATATTAATAAAGAAATTAGAAATTAGAAACATAACCCAAAAATGCAACCGTGGGACCTACGCACAGAGAGTCAAGAATTGACTCCATCACAAGGTCCCAAACTACTCAACAAAGTTGTGCCCCAAAAATGGGCACAATTCGAGCCACCATCGAGCCAAAATAGTCTCTCCATTAATTAGCTCAAAAAGGATGAAAAATGGTGAAATAAGAGATAATTTATGGGAATTACCAATGAAGACGGAAGATTCAATGACCTCGGAACATACCCACAAACTTCCCCAATGAACTCCAACAAGAACGACCCAATTCTCACACCTAATGCTCCTAAAATCGCCAATTTACTATGCCAAGAATAAGACATGCAATTACTGAAACGATTATTTTAAAAGATATTGGCCTGCCATTTAACTAGCCTTCATGGATGTGGAGGCCCCACATGATCGTGGAGCTTAGCCAAGTTGATTCTCCATGAATGCAGCGAGAGGCCCACAAACATGGAGGCTGGGTGAGTCAACCCTTCGCGAACGCGACCAAAGGCATGCGAACGCGAAGGCAAATGAGTTGACCCTCCAAGAATGTGACAAGATCCAAGCGAATGTGAAGGCCTGGAAACTTGGTGTTCAAAAATGAGGCCAAGGGCCCGAGAGAGGGAAGAGATGAGTGGGAGACATAGAAAAGAGCTCTCTCTTCTCTCTCATGCAAAAACCCTAAACCTTATTGAATATCCCACCGGAATGGTCAACATGGCCGCCGGCCAGCCTTCTTCTAGTGCTGGTCCAGTGTGTTTTCTTTCTACAGATAAGTCTTTTCCTGTTCTAAAGCATCCCGCAGCTCACATGAATAATAGTTCGATGACATTGCCCAAAGATCCTATGAGTTTTCCTAATGAGAAGAATGGTAAGGAGGTTTTACCAGTTCAATATGTTGATATGTTTAATAAAGGCTCATCTAGGCTTTCATCATCAGTGAAGCCAATCCTGATAAAAAATCTCAGTTATAATGAAGGAATTCCACGAGTGGTATGGACGGAAGAAGAGGTGAATAGAATGAATATTATTGAGAATCTTCAATATGTTGTAATTGGGAAATTTTCATATGGATGGCCGGATATAGAAGAGCTTCGCATCCAAATTCCTAAGCAATGCAATGTGAAAGGGGAGTGCAAGATTGATTTATTACGGAATAAGCACATATTAATGAGGTTCTATAGGCAGGAAGATTTCATCAATATGATGTCTAAACCTAATTAATGTATAGTATCAAAGGATCGTTATTCTTATATGATGAGACCTTTGATTTATGATGCTGCATTTAAGATTGAAAAGGAAACAACTCAGGCGATGACATGGATTTCCTTTCCGGATTTAAAACCAACTTTCTTTGTTAAGGAGTCCATTTTTTCATTAGCATCAGCAGTAGGAAAACCTTTGCAATTGAACATGGCGACGATCAATAAGACTAGACCTAGTTGTGCTAGGGTCAAAGTGTAGGTAGATTTGCTGGCTACTTTCCCCAAGTTTGTAGAGCTAGAAATTGTGAATGAGGAGAATAAAACTTCTAGGGTGGAGAAAATTCAGATTCAATATGATATGGTTCCGAAATATTGTAAGCAGTGTAAACTTCAAGGGAATGTTGAACAAGAATGTAGGGTTCTATCCAAAACTCAAGCCTCGCAAGCAGGAGGAAGGGCATGAAGATAATGAGAAGATTGTTGAGAATGCACAACCAGAGGTAGCCCTACTAAGGGTGGGCAAGCACTTTAAGAAATGGCATCCTACAAATAAAGCAATCCCAGACAGGAAAAGATTAATTGAAAGGTAGAAGATGAGGGTGTTTGCACAGGCAATCCGTTTGCAATTCTAAATAATAAACAACAAGACAAGGAGAGTAGTACCCACAATGTAATAATGGTTGAACAGATAATCGAAGATAATCAGCCCATTACTTCTACAAATGTTATACATGAAGCACAAGAAAATATAAATATTCAACATGCAGACATAGGGAATACAGAAAATACACAAGGAGATATGAGAAGTCTTGAGGAGGAGAATAATGATGATGACAAAAAAGGAGGGAATGTTCCTACAAAATCAGAAGAAGCTCATTCAGAAACCTTAGTACGCACAAGAGAACACAGAACTGAAGGGTACAATAATGGTGAGAAGGAGGTTTTACCTGATATTGTAGAAGAAGGAAAGCTTTTTAATGCACATGGGAAAACAGGGGATCTGGATGAACTGCAATATGCACACTTCTACAGGGTTGCAGGAAAAAGCCAACATGAAAATGAAGAGGAAGAAGAAGAGTCAAATAGCATAGATGATAAATCACAGAGAAGTGGGAGCAGTGTAACCAGTTAGATAAGAAATCATGTAGTTGTACATGAAAGTAGAAAGGATATGATTTTGTTCAAGGAGTTGGAAAGTGTTGAATATCATGAACCATTACAGGCAGCAAGTGCATCAGATGGGGCTCAACATCACCTGGAGTTGTTGGAGTTAGATCAATCAGCTGTTTCAACATTGGTTCCTGTCATTTCTGAAAAATCAGCTCCTATAGGAAGGCTGCATGAACTGATTACACACAATTGCTTGAATAAGGAACCTGTAAACATGACAAAAGAAAACACGGTTTTAGAGAAGAGAAAAGAAGTGGAGGATAAAGAAGAAGAAAAAGAAAATGACTCCAATATGCAAAACATCAGTAATGAGGCTGGGTTATCACCACAGATGTTCTCAAAAATAAAGAAAGGCAAGGGTAAGGGAGATATTAATAGCTCAGTGCCTACAAGAATTCAACCTAGGAGGGGGTAAAATCAATGTCCAAATGAGTTACAAAGCATTATTCTGGAATATTAGGTCTATTAGAACACAACAGGCCTTTCATAGGGTACAAAGGCTACATAGACATCACAAATTTGTGATGATTGCTTTGATGGAACCATTTCAAAGTACTAGACAGATTCAAAGATACAAAAGAAGAATTGGGATGCCATATGCTAATTATAATACTAATGGGAAGATTTGGGTATTTTTCAATCATCATATTCAAGTGGGAGTAATAGCTAACTCAGAACAACAACTGACTTTACAACTCACATTAAAAGATGGCAATCAAATTTTAGTTATTGTGGTTTATGCTAAATGCTCTAATATTGAGACATTAAGTCTATGGGGAGATACGTCCTAAATTAGTCAACAATTCAATATGCCTTGGATAGTGGGTGGTGACTTCAATGTGATCCTTGGAGATGAGGAAAAGATTGGTGGATTGCCTGTTTATCCACAAGAACATGAGGACTTCGCATTATGTCTTAACTCATGTGATTTGTCTGATGTTTATTTCTCAGGAAATTTTACTTGGTGGGATGGCAGAATTGATAAGGCATGTATTTTCAAGAGACTAGATAGGGTTGTAGTTAATGATTCATTATTGGAGAGGTATGGCTACACTGAACTACAACACCTAGCTAGGATAGGGGATGATCATGCCCCCTTACTCCTTTCTTGTGGGGTGGGCAATATTTCTATTGCAAAGCCTTTCAAGTTCTTGCAATTTTGGACTGAAAGAGAAGATTTCAAAGATGTTGTTTAACAAAATTGCGTGTCTGAAAATTCAGAAAATATTTTCATTCAGCTGAAGCAGAAACAGAACAGGACCAAGAAGGCTTTGACCTTATGGAGTAGAGAGAAGTTTGGATATATCTTTAAGCAACTAATTATTAGAGAAAATATTGTGAATATTAAAGAGAGCTTATTTCAAGAAGACCCCTCATCAGTTAACAGATCAATATTGCAAAGAGCTCATGCAGAGTTAAAGCTTCATCTTCATTATGAAGAAGAGTTTTGGAAACAAAAGGCTAGTGTACAATAGTTTGAAGAAGGAGATAGAAATACTAGATTTTTTCATGGCCTTGTTCAGGGAAGAAGGAAAAGGCTAACACTAAAAAGGATTCTCAAGGAAGATGGCACATGGACTTTTAATGATGAGATCACAAGGGAAGGAGTCTCCTTCTTTGAAAAGCAATGCACTAGTGGAGATATAGATGAGGAAATGTCTTTATTACAGGGTATTCAACCACAGATATGCCAGGAAGATAATGAGTTTCTCAAATCTCTACCTGATGCAGAAGAAATTTAAAAAGTGGTCTTTGAATTAAATGTTTATAGTGCATGTAGTCCTGATGGTTTTACTGAATGTTTCTATCAGACATGTTGGGATATTGTAGGTCCTGATATTATACAGATTGTGCATGCCTTTTTTTAGGGGGTTTCTCTCCCAAAATCTGTTACTCATACTAATTTGGTCCTAATACCTAAAATGGATATTACCCAGTCCTTCTCAGATCTTAGACCAATTAGTCTGAGTAACTTCTTAAACAAGATCATTTCAAGACTGGTTCATGATAAGATTGAAGGTTATCTACCTAAATTGATATCACAAAATCAATCTGGCTTTGTTAAAGGAAGGAATATCACTGAAAATGTGTTACTAGTTCAGGAGATTATATCTTGTATAAGGCTAAGGGGTAAGCCTAATAATTTGGTTATAAAGTTGGACATGGCAAAAGCATATGATAGGGTGAAGTTGAGTTTTTTAATCAGAGTCTTGGAGAAGATGGGTTTTGGGACTGAGATTCTAGACATGATTTGGAGACTTATTGCTAATAATTGGTATTCAGTTATTATCAATGGGCAAGCTCATGACTTCTTCCACTCGACAAGAGGGGTTAAGCAAGGAGATCATTTATCACCTGCTCTATTTATATTGTCTACAGAAGTATTATCTAGAGCTATGAATCAATTATTTGAGAGATATGAATATAAAAGCTATGTATTGCCTAAATGGAGTGAGAAATTGAATCGTTTGTCTTATGCAGATGATACAATTATTTTTGTAGCTGCAGACAAAAAATCTTTAAAGCTTATAATGGGAGTTTTGAAAAAATATGAGGAACAATCAGGACAATTGATCAATAAAGATAAGAGCTCATATTATGTACATAATAAGGCAACACGTGATTATAGACAGTTGGTGGAGGGGATCACTGGTTTCTCAAGAGGTTTATTTCCTTTGACATACCTTGGCTGCCCTACTGGTCATGCCAAGAAGAAGAAGTTTCATTTCTCAGTATTAATAAAGAAGATTCAAGACAAGCTACAGATGTGGAAGGGAAAGCTTTTGAATTTTGGGGGTAAAATAGTTTTAATCAATACTGTGCTTCAGACCATCCCTATCTATCTTTTATCTGTCCTTAACCCCCCTAAGTGTGTAATACATGATATTCATAGAATGTTTGCTAAATTCCTGTGGAACTTCAAAAAGGAGGGAAGATCTACCCACTGGATAGCATGGAAGGATATTTATGTGCCTAAAGAAGAAGGAGGATTGGGAGTTAGGTCTTTATTTGACCTCTCTAAGACTTTATTTGCTAAAATATGGTGGAAATTTAGGACAATTAATACAATGTGGAATAAGTATTGTAAGAGGCACATGTCACATACAGTAGAATGGAAAGGTGGATCTCAAGTATGGAAGAATATGTTACTGGCAAGGGATTTCTTTGATCAGAAGATATGGTGGGAACCAAAGGAAGGACATGCTAGTGTATGGTTTGATAACTGGACTCAATTGGGAGCCCTACATTATCATATGAATCTGAATCATGATTAGAATCAGGTGGAATTTGCTAATCAGTAATTTAATGAGGATGGATGGGATCAGACAGTACTACAACAAAATCTAGATGAGGAAACTTGCAATCATGTTACCAGGATCTTGGGAAGTCTAACCCCTTCACAGGAAAGAGACAAACCTTGGTGGATGCCCAGTGGGTCTGGAAAATTTAAGGTTAAATCAGCATGGGATTGTGTAGAAATAGAAAGGAGCCTATTGAGAAGATATTGAACATATGGGTAAAAAGACTACCTTTTAAGGTGTCATTCATGTTATGGAGGTTGTGGTTTAGGAGAATTCCTATTGGAGAAGTGCTTATTAGAAGAGGCATTACTAACTCTAATATATGTTTTTGTTGTAACAACAATGTACAAGAGCCCTTTGTACATTTATTTATTGAATGTACTGTCTCATATCATACTTGGAGGTTATTCAATGAGGTTGTTGGTCTGCATTTTCAGGTGGTACAGATCAAACAAACCTTGGAGGAATGGTGGAAGGCAGATTGTGCTACTAAATAAAAACCCATATTTAAAGCAGTTCTTGCTTTTATAATATGGCAAATTTGGAAGAGAAGGAATGTGATCAAGCATGGTGGAAGTATGTCTAGACAAAGCGTGATATTGGAGATACACAAAAATGTATACTTGTTCACTAAGTATAGATATCAATGGTTAAAACACATTCCAAAGATTTGGCCATTGATTGTGAAGTTCTTGGAGGAGTATACTCCACTTATTAAAACCAAGATTGTGAGATGGTTACATCCTCTGAGGAGTAAATTCAAGTGTAATACTGATGGAGCTGTAAAGGATGGAAAAGGATCATTGGCTTTTTGTATAAGAGATGATGAAGGGAAGATGATATATGCTGAATCAAGGGTGATGGAGAATGTTTCTGTTATTGAAGTGGAAGTAAAGGCCATTAGAATGGGTATAGAATATTGTTTTGAACACAACCTAATACCCATGATCATTGAAATAGACTCTTTAATGGCTCAGAAAATACTATGTGGAAGTTCGAAGGCCCCTTGGTTAATATCGCTGGATGTAGGCTACATTAAGGGACTGATGATAGAGATCGATGTGGAAGTGATGCATACATATCGAGAAGGGAATTCAGTTGCAGTTTTTTTTGCTAACATTACTTTTGATTTTGCAGGTACACACACGAAACAATTCTATAACATAAATGAAACACCTCAACAGGTACAAACAATCATTCAACAGGAAAAATACAACATGCCAAATCTGAGAATAAGGAGAATACAGAACACAGGTTACAGGATGTTAAGTTAATATTGAGCGAACAACACTTAAATCTTCAGATGCTATGCTTCAATCAGTAAGATACCTTATTATCTCAGCTGGAAATTTATCTTTTTAAACAGTGGTATTAATCCCTTTGGGGTTCCATCTGTTGAGAAGATAAAATAAATGTAGGAAAATAAGGTAAAAGGCATAGTAGGTCATCATGTTTTTCAATTCTTTGGCTAACTCAGTTCAGTCCTTTTGGGGGCGAAGTTCTCAAACACATACCTTCCAATCCAGCATAGATCCACCACATTCATGTTGAAGACTTCATTGGTAATGTATCATAACGTCAGTGAGATCTTTGGCGTTCAAGTGATTACAAGCCGGACATTCATTGTTTGTAGAAGATGGTGGACGGACGAGAGTGGTAGTGTTGAGGAAGCCATGGATGCAGAGTTTTGAGTGGCTGGTCGAAGATGCAGACTTGACTGGGGTTTTGGAAACCTCCTGAAGCTCTTGCCATTATTTTGCTTTTGTTTATTTCCTTTTTTGTTTTCTAATAGTGCTTTAGGGTCAATTTCCTTTTACTCTTTTTTGTTAGTCCAAACCACTTTTGGGTTTGGCAGTTGTACCATTCCTTGTTTGATTAATAAATCCAGCTCGGGTATTTGTTTTTTTAAAAAAAAAAGAGGGAAGAAATGAACAGTGCTGCACTAGCTGCACAACATTAGCAGTTCTACAAGAAAGCCAAAGTCCTCCACCAGGAGTTTGGAATTCATTCATAACCCTATCAACGCTAACAAATTATGCTACCTAGTAGGAAACAACAATCTGGACTCAACATAATCGAGAAAAATCAATGGAGGTCATCTCGTCAAAATGTTGACCAAAGTCAACACTTACAAAGAAAAGCTAATCAAAATGCTAAACGCCACAAACTCATCTAGATTACCTCGGAAATCAAAACAAAGGTAGTTCTAGACGAAACTCCGCATCCCGGAACTAACCACGCTAATGGAATTTTTATCCAAGTGCGTCTACCAAGAATGTTGACCGAAATCAAACTTTGGCCAAAACTCAAAAGCTAAAATGTCTAATTGGACAGTCTCAAAATGAAAGCCTCAAAACTCGAACTATCCATTACACCAGACCAAATGACCCTTTCGTAGGTGATGGAACTGACAGAATCCCAATCTAACATTAGAATCTCTAGATGTTAACTAAAGTTAACTTTTTCATACCTTAAGCCTCAAAAATGGCAAAACCAACTCAAAACTCACCCTACCACCTCGAGAAGTATGCCACCCAATCCAGCACCACACAAAATATATAAGGAAGCTATGGAAAAGGGCAAAACACTAAAAGCACGCAAAAACCCAGAAATGATCTTGAGGGTCATTGCAGGTGGCCTTCAGTTCTTAAGGGTAATTTATGTGTCATAATTGTTTTAACTATTGAGTTGAGTCTATTGGGACTCAATTCTCTAGTAACTAAATTGTTATCTTTATTTTTATGCTAAAACTTGATTTTATTTGTATAGTGTTGGGTTGTTTCGAGTTAGTCTTTGGATCTCCCACCAGGTTGGTGTCACTCACAACGGTCGGGGTCGTGATATCTTACATACCTTAAATGCTCCATAAATATTGATGAAGAACACTATCATTGAAGGAGAATCACAAAAGTCCATTCTTGAATCTTGAGATGAGTTTTCTTGAAAACTCTAGGTTTTGATGATAGTTTCTTGCTTAAGATATGTAATCAGATGTTAGAATCACTTGAAAAGTGTAAGAGTATGCTTACCTTGATTTGGAAGAAAGAACCCTTGATTTACTTATTCAAAAATCAAGTCTTGAACCTTAGAATTGAGTTCTTGATTTCATTAGAGATAGGAAGAAAATCTGTTGTTAGAATCTTGTAAAAATTTTAGGATTTATGTTTTAAGATCATAAAGAACACTTATCAAGAGTTTGTAGGGTTGAATAGAGCTTTCGGGAGATATTGGAGTCGATTAAGGGGTGAAAAGTGAGAAAAAAAAAACTCAAAATAGCATTTTTATGAAATTTGGAAAATTTAATATACAATTGATATATATGATATTATGTTCTACAAACCTTCTATGGCCAAAGGAATGATCCATGCCTCATGGATTGATTCCGTGGAACTCAAGAGAGAATTTCAATCCTCTGATCCAATTCTGAGGGCAGGAACCATGACCTTTAAATGCTTTCATGACTGGTAATTTTCAACTTGTGCAACCCACTATTGAAATTTCAAACTAGAACTTCTTTGGTAAAATGGTTATAACTATATACTCGGGATTGGAATTTACAAATGATTGGTGGAGTTGGAAAGAAGATACATAGAACTTTAATTTGGTAGGTCATGCACTATTTAACTCCTCATATTTTAAGAGATGTGGTAGTTTGAAATTGACCCTTGTATGATTTTATGGAAAAACTTAGTGAGTTGGAATGACTTTGAACTCGATTTAGTACTAAAGGTCCCTAATGATCCTAAACCACTTTTGATATACTTTTTTCACTTGAGAATGGACCATACACACATGATTAAGTAGGAATCCTCCGGTTTGATCCTATACACATACAAAGTATGACTCAAATTTTAGCTTAGAAAATTTTAAGAAGTTACAATTTTGCAAATGGAGACTTGCAGCATGTAGGTGAAATGTAAGTGTTAGGCTGTGAGAGTGTGCCTCCTAGCCTTCACATGTGTTGCACCTCCGCTACACAGGGAAATATCTACGGGAGGCATTCTTAATAGTATCAAAATCAACTTTAACAAACCTCAAACCGTACTTAGTCCAATATAATCAATTTCAAAGCCTTACGGGTACTAAGACTTTCCTGAAAGAGCTACCAACAAGTTCAAGATCACATTTAAGAAATGCTTTAGGACATCCCTTAAGAAGCGTGCTATCATATCTATCATCAAAAAATATCGAGTTATACGCTCTATCAAGAAACTATTCCAAAGGCACAATTAACACTCAACAATTAACACTCATTCGGAACCACTATGCTCACCACAAATTATGAGCCGTTAACAACTCACAAAGAACTATAGTGGATAATTATACCCAATACACCACAAATTACACAAACTCAAAGTAATGATAATTTTTCTTTAAGAATGATGTTAGCCCGTCTATCGTAGAGTCAATCCATGCATTACTAACAAGTGTGTTACTCAAACTTTATCCCTGATTAAAATTTCATGCAATCACATGACCCAAATTAGGGGTGTATAAAATCAAAATCGAAAATCGAACTAAACTGCAAATTGAGTCAAACTAAAAATATCTGACTAATGGTTTGGTTTGATTTGGTTTAGTATTGGAAAAAAATCTGACTATATGTGAGTTGGTTTGGTTTTTACTAAAAAAGGTCAACCCGAGACCAAACCAACCCGACATTATATATATAATATTTAAAATTTATTTTATACATAAAAGTATTTTCTTTGATGTAATTTCTAAATATTTCTTATAGTTTTTCATAATTTTTATCTTTTAACATATTATTTCATATTTTTTAGACTCAGAATTTTGAATGGACCTATAAATGTTATAGTCCATTGATATTAATAATTCCAATAAAGCTCAAATCAATACTAATGCTAATAAAAAATAAATTCAACACTAAGAATGACAATAATATTGAATATTTGTTCTTTAGTTTTACACTCATTTAGACATTTAAAATACATAACCTAATTTTTTTTAATGTTTAATCATGCAATTAATACTTATTAGGCTTATTTTAGTATGATTTAATACTTTTAAATTATGATCATTTCATTATGACTTATTAATTTACAATATCTATTTTATGCGATTTCATTATTATTTTTGTTGAATTTTTTAGTGTCATCACTCATGTCATATTTTGTGTTATTTTCTTAAGAAACACCTTAGATAGTTGTATTTTGGTAGGACTAAAGAAATATCTAGAGTACAAGTTAATTATATGTTTGTATGAATACTTTATCGGTATTGACTAAAAAAGAATATTTTTTTAGAAAAAATCGGAAAACCCAAATAGCTCGAAAAAATCAAAAAATCCGAGGTTGAAAATCTCAAGTTTTATTAGCTTGGTTTGGTTTATAAATTCAAAAATCCGACACAAATGATCATTTGATTTGATATTTGAAAAACTCAAACCAACCCAGTCATGTATACCTTGTTGACACCCAATTTTGACCCTCCACAATATGGATTAATAATCAAGCTTCTAGTCACGCCCCGAGCCTACACCCTGGACATGGCCGGCACTCGAGAATCATTACTGGTCCCCAAGTGAATCCTTGTCCTCGATAACTACTAAGCGGAAGACTAACTCAAGCATACACAAACATCAAAATTGAAGAATTGTTTAAAAACAGTTTATTGAATTTCAAAACTATCTTAAAATACTGAGTATTAAACATAAAATTTTAAACAAAACATCTAAACCTAAATAATGTAAGATTGACAAAGACTGTCTATCTATAAAGCCTCTACTGTATAAAGACAAGACCCACGACACCTCAAAATGCGACGAGCGGATGATGTGATCTCGATGGAATGCTTGTTGATGATCCTAAGTACCTGAATGCAAATCGAATGATATCAGTACATTGAATGTACGAGTATGTAATAGGGCTGAATAAAACAAATAACTGAACTGAAAGGTCGAAAGTAGCTCAACTGAAGAATAGTATAAGACATAATGAAAATTATTTAATGCTCTTACTGTAAGGATGCAGTAGAAGTATGTATGTATATATATATATATATATTAATATACTTTACTTTACCGGAGAGTTTCTCTAATCGACAATCATCACTATGAGCCTCGTGATAATAAAACGTCTTACCCACGTTGCTAGAACCGCCTTATACCTTGCCGGAGTATAGAACACAATTGAACTGATGGATCCACTAAAAAGCCTTCTTGAGGCAGGTGAGGAGTCGCTTGTCTTGCGGTACGATCCTATCTGCACTAGCTACGTAGTTTATAGGGGCTATGAGTTATCTGAACTCTCTCCCAAATCAGTGCTCAATACTAATCCCAAAATATATAACTCTACGCTCATGTAAAACACTCACTGGGTTGAGATAATTACTCAAAAAGGCCTCTTTAAGGGGTAATTGAATTGCACTCAATTTTTTTGAAATACTCTGGAAACTTTTTGTACTTTTCTAAAAATAGTACTCTCTTTTCAATGTGAAAAATAATACTTTCTTTAAGGGGTAGCTGAACTTCTCTTTATCTAGCTGAAATGCTTTTGAAAACTATTTATGCTCTTCTTAAAAATAGTAGTTCTTTTCTCAATGAGAAAATAGTACTTTTGGAACCATTTGTGTTCCCTTAAACTCTTGTCAAAAGATACTTTAAAATACTTTTGAACTCATTCTAAATTTCAAAATCAATGCATGTAAATAAATGCACAAAGACTTTCAATAAAAATCTCATCAACTAGGGCTCATGTAAAATATAAGCATGAACAAACAACTCAAGATCATCAACATATAAAATATCAAAATCTCATAATTAGGAGATCAAACTCATAATAAGAACAAAATTCTAATTCAAGGAAAATAATGGAACTTTGAGTAGAACACTAGATTTAACTCTTACTTACTGAATTTAGATGTAGGGCGTGAGGACACACTCAGCCGATCATTATGAATAGTCTTACATACCTGGAAGAATAATGTTCTCGGAGAAGCTTGAAGAAATTCTTGGAAGATGAAGTGTGAAGAAGATTCTTAAATAGAAAACCTTAGGTATCTTGAAGAGAATCTTGAACTTGGAGCCTTTAGATCTTGAGAAATTGGAGAAATCCTTTCTTTGGAGTTCTTGATCTTTGAAAGAAGGAGAATTAGGGATTTTGAGAGTTTCTCTATATATAATGATGATATTAGGTTAAAAGATGGACGTACGAAAGTTAATTTAGGGTAAAAGGTCAAGAATACCCTTCTGGAAATGTAAGAAGACCATAAAAATTAAAGAAAATGACCTTTTAATGAATCCCATCGGCCAAATCGGTGATCTAGAAGTCCCCTCGTCGAAATATTTGATGGTTCGCCAAATGGGAATTTAGATCACCAAGACAGAGACGTAAGGTTTTTAGGATATTTTGGTGAGCTAATTTGGTGATTTGTCAAATTATTCGGTGAGGCGCCAAATGAGCAAGTGTCCTCGCAAATTTCTCAGCCCGAACATGTTCTAGTAAAATGACCATAACTTCTTACTCCAAACTCGAACTAAGGCAAACTTTATGGAGTTGGAAAGAAGACCCATAGACCTTTAATTTAATAGGTCATGGGCCATCTAACTATTTATATTCTGAGAGATATGGTCGCTTGAAGTTGACCTTTATATGAACTCAGGCTAGAACTTAGCAGATAGGAATGCTTTGAGTTGACTTGGTATTTGAGGTCCCTTATGACCCTAGATCACTTTTGATACCCTTGGTACACTTGGTAAAGGACCTTAATACACATGAGAAAGTAGGGAATCACCTGGTTCAAGATCATGTACTTACGTCGAATGATTCAGATTTTAAGAGTACAGTTGCAAGGTGTTAGAGAATGATTCGGGTCTTATCTTAGAGATTTTTGGGGTGTTACACTTCTTTTATTTCAAATGATTTGAAATAATTAGTTTTCATAAAATTTAAAATATTTCAAGACATTTTAAGTAATTTTGTTATTTTTTATAAAAATTTTAAATAATATATATTTCTATATAATTATGTGCATAATTACTACCTTTTATAAATATTCAAAAATCATCTCAAAATTTTTTGTATAATTAGATTTTGTTGTTAATTAGTTATAATTAAGTTTATTATTTTATTTCGTTAAGATTAAGAAGCTCAGTAATTAATTATTATTAATTCGTCTTGTTTAATTACTAGCCGAATTTACTATATTAATTCAATTTGGCTACATTCTTAATCCCAATTGGCCATATTTGAAATTCATGTGGTCATTCCCTAATTCAAAATCTAACCACTTTTGTTGCAATTCTAGACCATTTACTCCAATTCTGAGACCAAGTCATGTGGCCCATTTCCTCCCAGCTACATTAGCCTATTCCAAAAAGACCCAGCCCATACCATACAACATTATAAGCCCAACCCCCAATTCTTTCTTCAACCCCAAAGTTTAGCAAAGACCAAAACCCACATATGCATACACAACGTCGATACAGTATTGCACAGTAATATATGCATACAAGAACCCAGTACACCCACTTCGTCGTCTTCCTCATTCACCCTCGATAATTCGTACCAACTCCAGCATAATCAACACATTCCTCGTCCTCCATGTACTTGAGGAAGGACAGATGGAGGAATCTCAAGTCTTCAGCTCTTCCTCGCCTTGAATCAGACGACCCTCATCCATCTATCCATTTAAATTTGTGAGAAATTGGTATAATTCTTTCCAGCATCTGGTATATTCCTTATCATTTAAGGATTTTGAATTTCATTCTTATCCAAAAAAATTCTTCCGTTTCCCTTATTTTTGGAGCCCTAATTTGCTCCTATAAAATCCCCCTCATTCCCTTCAATACAAAAAGGTTGGATATAGAGAGAACACATAGATAGAAAGAAATTGGCTAAGAAACAAGTTTCTATAGCCACAAATCTACAATTTTGAGCTCTAAGATTTCTGCTAAGAGTTTTCATCGGAGTTTCTCATCGAAATTTAATTTTTAGTGGTGAAGAAGCTTCGACTTATCTGTCTCAGTCCCTACCTAGAAAGAGGTAAGCACCTCTTAATTCATCTATTCATTTCTATTTCAGTGGATGCTGAAGTGACTTGTTGATATACCACGGATTTACGGTACTTATCATATTTTAAAATTGGAGTTTTGCATGTGTCTTAAAGCATTTGTTAGTAGATATGATGGTAATTTACTTGTATTTTGCAGGAAAATAGGGTTTGAACCAATCAGGATATAAAAGGTTGAAGCAGCATAGTTTTTGGAGTTTGACGACTCAACCTACGAGCCGCAGACATTTCTATGGGCTGTAGGAATGACTCACGGATTGGAGCAGTGATTTTTGGAGCTAAGTGTAAAACGACAAGACCAGACTATGAGCCGTAGAAATTTATATGAGCCGTAGAAATAAGTCGCAGAAAAGTTTAAAGATTTTTTAGCTCCAGTACTTGAACCATGAGAAGACAGGACGGGTCATGAAAAGTTCTACATGTCGTAGAATATACCCGTAGAAAAGTTTTGAAGTTAGAAGTGAAGTTGTTGTTTGGTGGAAGGTCTCTACGAACCATAGGAATTCCTATTATTCGTAGACCAAGTCGTAGAAGTGACTATCGAACTAGATTTTCATGTATTTCCTTTTTCAACTTTATTTAGTATTACATGTCTATAAATAGTCTTTTAATTCTCATTTTTACTGTTAGAGAGTTAATTCTACATGTCGTAGAATATACCCGTAGAAAAGTTTTGAAGTTAGAAGTGAAGTTGTTGTTTGGTGGAAGGTCTCTACGAACCATAGGAATTCCTATTATTCGTAGACCAAGTCGTAGAAGTGACTATCGAGCTAGATTTTCATGTATTTCCTTTTTCAACTTTATTTAGTATTACATGTCTATAAATAGTCTTTTAATTCTCATTTTTACTGTTAGAGAGTTAATTTTTTATTTTTGGCTTTGAGAATTATTTTGGTGAACACTTTGTCCATTTAATTCTTGAAGTATAGGTTTAATACAACCTTTTGTTCGTTAATTCAAAATTTTAGATTTCAATTACTATCATTGTAAGTTCATGATTTATTTTAACAATCTTATTATTATTATGAATTGTGATAATTCAAGCATGAGTAGCTAAATCCACAACTAGGATTGTGGGAACCATGAGGAATTAACAAAGGAGACCTAATAATTAGTAATTCTTGAATTGTGTTTATGCGTGTATTTTTAGTCTCTTTGCTTAGATTGCTTTTTAATGGAGGCCTACATTAGAACCTACCTTATTCCTACTTGCCCGACCAAGGAAGTAACTAATGGGAAAGAGATTAAACAACAAAGATTTGACATGATAATCTGCCATCTAATAGCTTGAACCATCTTTGGGAAGACTAATCTGGGGTCAAGGGTAAGGGTTAGTAAAATATACACACGTAGACCGACCAAGTTATATGGTGAAATTCCATATTTGGACGACCAATCACTTAGGAGATATATAACTTACCGACTTTGCATGTTAAACACTAGACAAGGTTACTACTATAAGGTTTTCTGTGTTAAGAACTCGTGGGCAACACATATGCCTTAGTTTCATCTTCTATTGATTTTATAAAAAGTTAAATCCTACTTATTTGGTTACTTGTTACCGAATTCAATCAATTAAGATTGTGTTACTAAATCCCCCTTTTTACATAAATAATCTGACTAAAAGTATAATCAACAGTTAATTAGCCTAAGTCTAGACCTCATTCCTCGTGGGATCGACCCTAACCTCTGTTAGGTTCTTTATTTGAACAACAACTACTTATTCTTCTTCAAGGAGGTGTAATTTGGGCATATCAAATTTTGGTGCCGTTGCCGGGGAATAAGGTTTTTAGATTAGACTAATTTTGTTATTGCATTGTTAGTCAATTATTTCCTGATCTACGTTTTCCTTTTGTTTTTGTCTTCTACAGGTTTAGTTCAAAGTGTATGCCAAATACACGGAGTAAAGACAATCTTCTGACCCCTTACAATCAAGAGTTAAGCAAAATACTACAAAAACTGGCCAACACCGGGGGCAATCGTTTGAAGTTATGTGTGATTGGAGTGGGGTGGCACTTGGCGTAGTACTAGGGCAAATGTGTGAGAAGATTCTTCATCCCATTTACTATGTGAGAAAAGCCCTAAATGTTGCTCAAAAGAACTACACCGTCACCGAACAAGAATTGCTTGTTGTAGTCTTCACATTCGAGAAATTTAGATCCTATTTGCTTGGCACTAAAGTTATTGTGCACACTGACCATGCATCTTTGAGGTATCTTATGGCAAAGAAGGATGTTAAACCAAGACTAATTCGATGGGTGTTGTTGTTGCAAGAATTCAACTTTAAAGCAAAGGATAGAAAAAGGACTGAAAATTAAGTTGCTGATCATTTGTCTAGATTAGAAGAAGAAGAAGAAATGTTGAAGTTGGCTATGGAGCTGAGATAGATGATACGTTTCCAGGAACAGGTTTTGACTACTTCATATGATTTTATCCCTTAGTTCGCAGATTTCACTAATTACTTGGCGAGTGATGTGGTGCCATCAGAATTTTTCATTTCACCAAAGGAGAAAATTCATGTCTGATGTGAAAAAGTTTTTCTAAGATGACTCATACCTATTCCGTATTTGTGTTGATGAGATTATTCATCACTGTGTCCCTGACGTTGAGATGATGAGTGTATTGGAAGCTTGCCATTCGTCTCTTGTTGGTGTTCATCATAGTGGTATCTAGATTGCTCATAAGATCTTGCAGTATGGGAATTATTGGCCTTCCATTTACCAAGATGCTCATGATTTCACCAAATCTTGTGATCGCTATCAAAGCGAAGGAGGTAGTTCAAGGAAGTAAGAACTCCCACTTACTCCAATTTCGGTGATTGAACTGTTCGATGTATGGGGCCTTGACTTTATGAGTCCATTTGTTAGTTCAAATGGATGAAGTACATACTTGTAGCGATGGACTATGTGTCTAAATGGGTGGAAGCAATTGCGCTTTCAAACAATGAAGGAAAGAGTGTCACCGCATTCCTGAAAAAGAATCTCTTCTCTAGATTTGGTACATCAAGGGCGATTATCAGCGATGGAGGTTCTCATTTTTATAATAAGTTGTTCAAGGCGTTGCTTGAGAAGTGTGGTGGTCGGCATAATGTGGCAACTCCTTATCATCCACAGTCTAGTGGGCAAGTTGAAGTGTCAAATAAAGAGATCAAGCAAATCCTTGCAAAGACTTTGAATGCGAACAAAATCAATTGGTCGAGAAAGCTTGATGATGCTCTATGGGCTTATCGTACTACATTCAATACTCTCATAAGTATGTCTCCTTACAAACTTGTGTTTGGGAAGTCTTATGACTTGCTTGTACAACCAGAGCACAAAGTTGTGTGGGCACTCAAGAAATTGAATCTAGATTGGGGTGTTGCATCAAATCAGAGGTTGAATGAGATAAATAGACTTGATGAGTTTCACCTGAAATCATATGAAAGTTCAGCCTCATATAAAGAAAAGATGAAGAAGTATCATAATCAAAAGATTGAAAAGTGTGAATTTGTTCCCGGTGATTTGGTTCTTCTATTTAATTCAAGGTTGCGCTTATTTCCTAGGAAACTCAAGTCTAAGTGGACGGTACCGTTTCGAGTAGTGAAAGTGTTTTCACACGAAGCGGTTGAACTTGAGAATGATGAGGGATCAAAGTTCAAGGTGAACGGCCAAAGGTTAAAACTTTACATAGGACAGCCGAAGAAAGTCAAAGAGGTGATTGAAGAGTCGTATCTTGATGAAGTCTGAGTAATCAAGGAGACTGTGTCGTGCCGCAATGTTCAATCAAGCGGTGCTTGGGAGGCAACCCAAGATGCTTAACTTAGCTATTTTTGAAGTTTTTTCTTTGAAATTTTTGTTTTTAGGCTAGTATAGATTAACTTAGGATCCGTGTCAAAATTGTGTCAAGAAAAAGTAAAAGGATGGCCTACTGTTTGCTACATGTGAAGGAAAGAAAGAGAAATCTGGAAAATTTTAAAGTGCAGAGGGTGGTACGGATGGGTCCTACGGGTCGTAGAAAGTTTGACGGACAATAGGCCCTGTTCGTAGAAACTTGGTACAATAAAGATCATTAAGTACTTGTTCTATGGGTCCCATCTATGAGTCATAGTTCATTCAACAAATCGTAGATGGCATCCATAGAATTTAAGTCCAAATACAGCTGCAGCTTTAGGTCTACGAGTGCACAGTACGAACCGTTGAAATTTCTAAGGTCCGTAGTCTATACTGTAGACTCCAAGTATGTTTCTAAATTTCACCAAGTGTTGAGTCAAACTACGAAAGCTTTCTACGGCCTGTAGGAATTCCTACGGTCCACAGATGGGATTTCGTCGAACCTAGTAAAATTAAATTAGCCAACCAGGCCAGCGATTACTTCACATAAAACACCCAAATTCAAAATTTATTTCATTTCCCTCATTCATCTCCCCTTTATAAACTGTTAGAACACCTTTAAAACTTCCCACATTTTCATCAAGCCCCCAAATTCCTTTCCTAAATACCCATAATCATTATCCCCTTCCTCTCCAATTTCCATTATCTCCCTTGTATTCCCCAAAAAAATAAAATTCTCCCTCTTCCTTAAATCAAAAAATCACAGGTAGTCAGAATCAAAAGCAAGCACACTCACACAACCTAAATTTCACTGAACGGATGTAAATCCTAAACTACCAATTTTGGTTGAAGTTCTTTGAGTTGTAACTTGACTTAGGGTTTAAATATTAGTGATATGTGTTATTTGATTAAATTGTACATGATAACCCTAAGGATGATGGTATTATGTGAGTTTTTTGGTATGAAAAGCATGAATTACGATAGGTTGGGCTAGTAGTTGAATTAAAATTATGCAATTGTGTATAAGAGGCAATGGTCTGGCATATAGTGACCTACGAGAGTCTTCTACAGACCGTAGAAATTTCTACAATCCGTAGTTGCCCCTCATACAAAGTCCTCATTAACTCAGTAGCCTAAGTTAGGAATTACGGGTTAACCTACGGTCCGTAGAAATTTTGATGAACCGTACTGGTAAATTATAGTTCCAATTTCTGATCCTAAAAATTCGCCTCCTTTTATAAGATTGGGTTCTACGGTTCGTAGGAACTTTACGGTCCGTAGGAACCCACCCATAGGACCAAAAAACAATGTAATTTTTGCAATTTTTTTAATTTCGTTGTTTGTTTTTCAGTTTTTCTTGCTGTGTTTTAGCATTTTTAAGGTAGTAACAAGTCTTTCACAGGTACTATGCCGCCGAAAGGTACTTCAAGAAGAGGAAGCAAGTACACCGCACCTTCTTCCTCGGTTGGGACCACTTCTCAATATCAGCTTCGGGATGAGTCCTCCAAGGATGAGCAGAGTGGGTCCGAGTATAATCCATGTGTGAGAGAGAACTCACCCAAAGAGTTCTGGACCATACATTAACACACGAAACAACTTGAGGTGATTCTGAACCTGGTCAGTATGGCCAGACCCCCACAAGGAGCAGTTCCCCAGTCTGAAAAGTGAGCTAACACTTCTAGCCAGAAGGCTACACCACAGATAGGGTTGGCATCCGGCTCACAATCTGAGTCAGGCTCCAAATCGCAGTTTGATTTTGAGTCTGGTTTTGGCTCATCTCAGTCCAGAGAAAAAAGGGAGGCATCACCTACTAGACCATCTGAGCAGATATGAGTTGCTGGCGAGCCAAACCGGTGGTGTGTCTATGGCATTTTTCAGATCTATTTGGATGCAATCTGCCAAAATGCTCAAAACAAGAACACCCGGCCTATTCTGAAGGAGCAACGGGTTATTACTGGGAGTCTTCACACCGTCTCTGCCATACATAAATAATTCAAGAGTAACAAGTGTAAGTGGATGGCTGACTCATCGGGAAAGTATAGTTTTATCATGGTTCGGTAGTTCTATGCCTCATATGTGGCTATGGTGAAAAATGCCTTACCTCCTAAGGCCAAAGTGTTGGATCAGCCCCCACTTTTGACCACATTAGTATGGGACATTCCCATGGATTTATCATAGCGCACAGTCCGCCATTTTATTTATGGACCAATATATAAGCAGCCTATCGCTACAGTTGAATTTGACTATAAAATGTTGTTAGTCCGAAACCGATCAACCATGAGGGATGCAACTCAAAAAGAAAACTTGCTGAGATGGTTAGCCGGATATATAGCTGAGCAAGGTGTCGATGCCAAGTGGGTTCATGATTTTTTGGCCCCTATCAAGAAGGCTTTACTAAGTTTTGCTATGAAATTTTGGTGGTCCATTGTTTATGCCAAAGTATCTCCTACTATGGCGGACAATCATTTGACTTGGACTGGGCTGTGATGGTTGCATGCATAATGGATGGGCATTAGATTGACTTCACCCACATCTTGATCGTGGAGATCCACAAGAGAGATGGCATGACAAGCACATAGTCCCTCACACTTTCACTCCGGGTCAAAAGGTACTACTCTTTAACTCTAGACTTAGATTATTCCCCGAAAAACTAAGGTCTAAATGGAGTGGTCCCTTCGAAGTAGTAAGGATGACTCAACATGGTGCGGTAGAGCTTAAAGGCAAGGATTCCACAACATTCTTGTTGAATGGGAAAAGGGTCAAGCATTATTATGGTAAGGATGCGGATCGAGATCGAGAAGCTCTTGAGCTAAATGATGAATGATCCAAGTTGAGTTGAGCCACCATGTTAAACCAGGTGCTCCACGGGAGGCAACCCAAGAAAATATGTAGTAATTATTTATTATTTTTGTTAAGTTTGATTTTTATTTCTTAGTTTAGTTTAATTTTTGTTAGGGTTTAGATAAATTGTAGTTTAGTTTAATTTTTGTTATACTTTTGTTAAGTTTGTTTCATTTGTAATAGTTATGAACTATAAGAAAAAAGAGAAAACAAGAAAAATACACAAAGAGGAGTCGTTCCACGACCAAAACTAAGGCGTTGGGTGGGAGGTAACCCACCATTATTTTTTTAACATAATTTGGTATCATTTGTGAGAGTGAGTGATAAACTTTGAAAAATAGGCCGTCTTTTGAAAATATAATGTACAAACAAGATGAGTGAAAGGCTATACTAAAAATGGTGAGGGCATTCATGACGCACATTTGGGTGAATCGTATTTTGGTGTTTCTTATATGATTCCATTGGTCCAGGAAGATATGTGAAGAATCATTCATTTAGGCTATGTGTTGTTGATTGGTAAATTAACATAATGAACTAAATTGTTGATTGTTGCATGAAGTGGAGATTACAAAAACATGATTAAATGTGTTTGGTTGATTTTAATGCAGGTGGATAAGTTCAAAGGCGGTAATGATGAGTTGATAGTTTAGAGATTGCTTGAGGATGAACAAAGGGTTAAGTGTGGGGTGGTGATCTTGGGCATATTTATATGCCCTATTACTACGAATTGCCCACATTTACCTTACGTTTTGAG
Organism: Solanum appendiculatum; assembly: GCA_018342035.1. Classification (NCBI taxonomy): domain Eukaryota; kingdom Viridiplantae; phylum Streptophyta; class Magnoliopsida; order Solanales; family Solanaceae; genus Solanum; species Solanum appendiculatum. The sequence goes on from JAGDQO010000414.1 coordinate 105,604, forward strand.
AGCATTCTTAATTCTAATTGGTATGTTTAGATAATTATTGAGATGATTGCACACTAACCTATATGATTAGCTATATGCAGGGGTTCCTAAAGAAATATGCACATAACAAGAGCAAAGAAAATGAGAACGACGAAAATGCACCGAAGTAGAAGTCGGGCACACTGCCCCAGCACAGCAGGCGCGATGGCAGTGCAGGGCGCCAGCCCCAAAACTTCATAGAACAATTTCGGGTGTACTGCTGGCGCAGGGCGCTAGGCCTGGACGTGCCCAGGTCTTTCCTGGCGCGATCTAGGCACATTACCCCCGATTTTTTCGATGAATTTAAGTTGTTTTAGGATTCCAAAGTTGATTAAAAGTGGGAATTAATTTCCTAAACTCTATAAATAGGACCCTAGGGTTATTTTGTGAATTACTTCTTCTTTTATCATGTGCAAGAGCAAGGGATTAACAATTCGTCTTAGGTTTCAATTCTCTACTCTTTCTTTAATTGTGAATTTCATGAAAACAATTGTCTTAAAAGTTTTGAATATTATGAGTGGCTAAAAACCTTTGTTCTGGGGCTGTAGCTACGAGTGATTGTTGAACATTTGATTGTTATGAATTAATTTTGGTTATCGCTTAAATTACTTTTGTATTCTTGTTTTAGTATTTCATGATTTGCCTCCATGGAGATAAATATATTGTCTATTCTTGAACTTGAGAGACGGAGAGGTAGATAGACCAAAGAATACAAAGAGCTCGATCTCTCTTGCATACCACTTTGTTTAGATTCGTGTTTAGGATTGACACCCAGACAAACACCAAGCTTGGTTACAAAACAGGATGAAATATAAATGCTCGTCAATTGAGTTTGTCTATCCCCACTCAACGATGTAGTCAGATAGTCAATTGGAGTAGACGATTAGAGGTTGAGAGATCATTATCATAAAATCAATCCTGTAAATCAGTAATTTGATAACCGTAGTTAATCCATACATGAGATGGGATACATGAAACCTTAAGCATGATGCAACCCTGAAATTGTCCCTTAATTGTTTAAATCACCGAAACTGAAGTTGTCGTCATTAGTTACTTCTATAGTTGAATTATTCCCAATAGTAGTATAGAAAATACAAGTCTCTTAAACGCACTGTCTTTAAATTGTGGAATTAGTAGAATTAAGGTAAATTGATTGTAAGGCCTTTGGGTTCGACAACTCGGTTCTGAAAGAGTCATTTATTACTTCTGCGATCACGTACACTTGCTTGTGCATTTGGGAGCAACAGATCTCTCTTACTTTTCTATTATTTTATTGATCATTAAGTCACACTTAAGGCACCAAATCCATCTTTTTCTAGTCACTTTTCCTCGTAATTAAAATTTGAACATGTTAAGACACTAAATTATAAAAATATCTAAGTATGCAAAGAATAATCTCATCTCCATATATTATTATAAATTAGAAACAAGAAGGATAAAAAATGTAAAGATAGATACAAATAAAATTACGTCTAAATACACAAAGATTACTTTTTGTTAATTAATATGACAAACAATATTAGCAACAAGAAAGAAAAAATTCTCTACATTATAAATTTTCTTGTTTTATCACATTAAGATTTTTGTGTCTTTACCTAAAACCTTTAATTTAAGATTTGTAAAAAATTACACGTTAAATTACTTAAAATAATTTATAATGTGTCTGTGATTTAAATTGGTGAAAATATATCACTACAATTTAATCAAATTATTCATAAATATAATCTCACAGTCATTGCATAATTGTAGTCAAGAACTAAATTAGACAAAATATATCCCTAATGTGTACATTACTAGCCTAATTAAGTAATAGCAAGTGCACGATTGAACCAAACTCTCACATCCCGAGCCAAGACCCTAGACGCTCTAGGGCGGGCATGGTATGATGTGGTACGGAATATGAAATTTCGCTATCGTAATTTTGATATTCGGTTTTTAAAATTATTATACCATACCAATTTAATTCGGTATGGTTAGATATTTTGAAGTTTGATTTCGGTATTTTTGTGGTATGGTAAATCGGTAACCATAGTTTGTTCAACTTTGACTAATATATACTCGTATAGTAGAGTATTATGACCTCGACAATTCAAAAAAGGTCTCAATTGCATCATACTAACACATTACACATGTAGAAGTATATATTCAAAAGAAAGTACAAACAACTCCTTTTGTTAATCAATTACGTTTAAAAAAATGCATTTCAATCAAAATAGAGTAGTCACAGCTTTAACTTCTAAACATTTAGTTTATACTAATAGTAGGTTGCATATTTGTTAGTATGTTAATAGTATATATATGTTATTTATGTACCTATATACTTCGGTATGATATTTGGTATTTCGGTATGTCATTTCTAAATATCAAATACCGTATCGAATACCAAAATGATTTAAAATGTATACCATATACCATACCAAATACCATAGTGTCAAAGCTATGATATCAAAAATTTCAATATGATATGGTAATTCAGTATATATCATACCATACTCACCCCTACTAGACGCTATTAACACCCGATGCCATTGTTGCTCTAGCTAACTCAAAGAAAATAAGCCAATATAAATAAGTCCACACATAAATACTTATTTTCTTTATGCTCGAATTAGTGCTTCAATCCTTATCCTACGTCGCATACATAGCTTCGGACATTTCTCATTTGAACTTATTTCTTTTTGGTGTTAATTATTACTCCTAATATATCATGAAATAGCTTTAAGTGCATATATCATAATTTGGTATGACGCTCTTAAAAACATGTTTAGCTTGAAAGTTCACAAGTCATAACGCGAGTTAGGTACATATCTTGTAGAGATCATGAGAGATACACATATGGCCTAGAAGTCCATAAGTCATACAAGTTTTTCTTTTATAAGAAAATTTCTTCAAAGAAATCATTTAAAATTCTCTTCGAAAAAAAAATCGTATTTTTCGTAATACATGCTTTACATTAAAAACATTATGGAGCTCATGAAATCAAATAATTATGAGTGTAGATTGAATAATTCATAGGAGTTCATGAGTTCTAATAAAATCTAGATAAACGAACATAACTGAATTCGTGAGCCAGCCCTAATTGGATCACATATGGAAGTTCATAGAAAGTATGGACTTTTTTGTGCATAACTTAATAGTTCGGAGATAATTTTATAGACATAGAAAAAGAAGTTTGGGGAGGAACAATGATGCTCTCATAGTTAGAGTTAGCCTTACATACCTTAAGTCACTCCAATTGAAGCCCTAACATTGAAGAAAAATCCCAAAAGTTCATTTTTGAACTTTGAGATGAGTTCTCGTAGAAACCGAAGTTTTAATTGTAGATTTTTGCTAAGGATACATAAGCATATGTTAGAAGCACTAAGATTATTGTGAGAGTATGCTTACCTTAATGTGGAAGGAAGTATAATCTCTTCAATATATGGTAGATCTTGCAGGAAGTTAATGTTAAAACCTTGTTAAGAATTTGTGATTAATAATAGAAAATGTTAGAAATACTTTGAAATATATGAGAGGAATATACCTTAGTGTTGGAGGTGGAAGAGGGAAGATAATTTGAGAGAGAATAAGCCTGAATTCATCCAAGATGAGTACCCTAATGAACCCCAACTTAAACTTAATAAATATAGTTACTTCAAATCATAGATGCTGGAATATGGCCAATCGTGATGGCGCCCCACATAGCGCATAACCAATTTGACTATCCTTCAATAAAACGTGCATATGTTTTTACTCAAAAGTCAGATTGACAAGTAGTTGAATGCGTTGGAAAGTAGATTCAAAGACCTTTAATTTGATTGGTTATGAACCACTTGACTCTTCATATTCTAGGATATAGGCTTGTTTGAAGTTTGTCCTTGTATGAGTTCATACGAAGACTTAATCAGTAGATGAGCTTTCAACTCAACTATGTGCTAGAGGCTCCTTAAGACTCGACCTTTACACCTGGATGCAATTAAATTTATCAACTTCGGATCTAATTTCATGTGTCAAATAGTTCAAACCATAGTCTATAGGCACGAGGTGCAACACAAACTATTTAACGGAGGACAAGGTAGTGAATTTTGCATACTTAAAGGACATTTTTATACTTTTCCCTTTAATATATTCACAATTAAAAGAAAGAGAAAAAAGCGAAGTTTAACTGCTGATCGCATTTTACGTTGGCTATACAGGTTATAATGGTGCAAATAAGACCTCTATCAAAGGAGACAAGAGATATCAGAAGCAAATGAGTAACTGAAGGTACTTATAGAATATAGATATTCAACAAATAACTGCTTCTGGAGAGCAGTAGGAAATAAGAAAGCATGTTGTGCTTGAACTTACATTATTCATATTCTAGTAAACAATGAACATTAGATCCTTATTAGATACCAGGTTCACAAGTGTGCTCAAGGCACGCGACACTCGGCAATGTTCCAGATCTCTATTGCATATTGAGAAATTGTACGGTCACTACTAAATTTGCCACTCCCACAAGTGCTCAGTATAGACATCTTTATCCATCTTTTCCTGTCACTGTCAAGGTAAAGGACCCAAAACCTCAGTATTCATGTTACCACATAATTTACAATGAATTGAAAGTTTCCTACCAAAACTTCTGATGCACAACATAAATACACCCTCTAATCAGTAAAACGTGTCATAGCAGCTTAGGTGGGCGTCAAACTGTGTATTATAACAACTGAAATCATTCATCATCAATATGGAATGTCAATCTGTGTATAATACTCTGAACAAACATCATGGATTGGCAAGAGGCAACCAATAATGTTAGAACTAACTCAAAATATCACCAGAAATGAGCCTTGAGATACAGTGCCAAAGGGAAACTTCAAACCTATTTGAAGAAATTATTGTTTTATTTTCCATTTTCCTGCCTTTTTCAACAGCTTCTTTGCTCTGACCGGATTTAAATGAATGAAAGCAGTACACGTATATGAAGTTTACTTCATAAAATGGCAAGCACCAGAAGGGCAATCCAGTTCCATAAAAGAATAATTTTAAGCAGTGACATTTTGTTGGAACCAAACAGTACAAGTTAGTAAAGTAGAATGTCTTACTTGTAAGCTTCATCAACCCTTGCCTGAGCATCCATGTAGCTCGGAAAATCATGACCAACAAGAAAATAGTCTCCACGACCATATCCCGAGTCCCCTTCTAGTGATTCAAGGAGAGGATTATAATCATACGTCCCAAATGCTCCAGACCTAATAAATTGTTTCGCCTCTTCAAACCGAAGATCAGGTTTGAACTGCATATAAGGATGAGAAAACAAGTTACCGGTACTACTTTGTCTGATGGGAATATAACAAATGAGTGTATTCTAGTCTACATGGGGTAAAATAGTACTTCAACTGCAGTAAGCTAATCTAGTAGACAACAGATTTGACATTCCTCCTATGTATTTTGGGCTGGTCAAACCAGAAGATACTTCCATGAGGAGAACTTTGACTAGTACTGTTCCGTGCGACTTAATTTGAGGACTTCCACAGGTTTCTATCATCAGAGGAAGTAAGTCAGTCATATCACTACATTTTTCTTTGACCTACTGAGTTTTCAAGTCAAACTAGGACTGAAACTGAGAGGACCCAGTGTGAACGTAACCTATTTTCCCAATTTATGTGGCAAACTTTCTTTTTTAGTCTGTCTCTAATAGAATGTCATCTTTCTATTTAAAAATAATTTAACTTTAAAATTCTCATTTTATCCTTAAATGAGATGATTTATAGCCACACAAATATCTAAGGCTTATATAAGATCACAAGTTCCAAAAGTCATTCTTTAATTCTTAAACTCCATGCCCAATTGGAGGGAGTATTAATTACAAAGATATCTACAGAAAATGAGAATTATCCTTTACCGCACATTAAATCTCAGCAAAACAGCAATCGGTACCATGGCCTGTGATGAAACTAAGCACTCTACGATACGATAATTTGGAACCAAAACAACCAAGGAAAAACTATTTCTCACACTTAAAATCCACGACACATGGCAAAAAGAGTAGGCTAATCCGGTGACGAGTTTTAAATTAGCAGCAGGGCAATGAAAATAAGATACTGCAAATGTTAATAGATCTAAACCAGAAATATGGCTAACTTATCAACTTTCAATGTAGAGTAAATACTATATCTGTAGAACAATACCAGTCCATTCTCTCGATCTTTGCGCAGTTGAGGAACTTCATCAGCTGTTGCACCAAAAAGAAAGAAGTTATCTTCTCCAATTTCCTCCCTAATTTCCACATTGGCCCCATCTAGTGTCCCAACTATAAGGCATCCATTAAGGGCAAATTTCATGTTGCTTGTCCCACTTGCTTCCATGCCTGCAGTACTGATGTGTTGTGATAGCTCACTTCCCGGAATAAGCATCTCTGCCACAGATACATTGTAGTTGGGAACAAATACCACCTGGAGAAATCAGCCAACCTCCTATTAGGCCCAAAAAAACGTACTGACAAATGCATGCTAATACTGCCACAAATTACACTGAAATTAGAGGACAACATTCACACTTAAGCGTGAATCTGAGTCCTAAAGATGTGACTCTGCATCAAATTCAAATGTTTTTGTTTAGTTTAATCTTATTACACACTAGATCTTTGTAAAGAGAAATAGCATCGGAGAAATACTATATTGAAGTATCACTTATAGCTGAAAATAGGAGACTACACGAAAGTAGGACTTGTAGTATTAAACTATTAATTTCTCTTCTTTTTAATGACTGCAATTAACATCCTTGTACCCTTTCAGATTCTCTCTTTCCTCCAAACATATACAGAAGTCCAAATATTCATGCTCCACAAATACCAGAATTTACCTTTCATATAGCAAATAACTAACGAAACAACCAATTTTATTCAAATTAGTTAGTGCTCCAACAGTTTATGTTGGAAAATGCCAAAGTAACTAAATCTTTTGAAATAATTATAATATTGCTAACAGTTTATATATATCCAGCCCCTGATCATGACCATTATAACTTCTAAACAGAGGAAGTTACATGTATGAGAAAAAAACATTTTCTAAACTAGTCCTCGGCTGGGTAACAAGAATAAAATAAGAGAGAACGGCAAAATTTAACCCTCAACTTTGCTTTATAGTTCACATCTACCCTACGCTTCACTTTGCGTCCAAATATGCCCTTGCCTTCAACAGAGTAGATATATTCACCCCAACCCCAACGGAGGTCCACGTGGCATGGGACCCAGCACTTCAAATTGCCAATTGAATTAAAATATCCCATATTTTTTAACTGACCCCCTTTTTATTTGACCCAAACCCATCTTCTTATTTATTAAGCAATGAGACTGCCACTACTGTACACAGATCGTCATTGACTTAATGGCAACTTATAGCAGCAACTAGCCAATCCAGCATTAGCAATCATATAAGCCATATCACAACATATTTAAGAACAATGAAGCTGGAAAGATTGTGCTGATCTAGAACCCAAGGTCCAATACTGCAAAGGATTTCTATAAACAACTTATAAGGTACGGTATTAAATTGCCAAGACTAAACAGGTATCCTTTTTCAATCAAAAAATAGCACAAATTTGTAGTCACATGGCAGAAACTGGCCAATCCAGCATCGGTAATCAAATGAGCCAATTCGCAACATATTCAAGAACAATGAAGCTATAAAGATTGTGCTGACAATCTAGAACACTTTTAGCAAGAAGAAGAAGGCGTTTTACCGACACAAGATAGTGAAATCAGCGATTTGAGATTACAAATTTGTTGAGTTGTTATATTATCTACATCATCATCCAAGATCTTATGGTGTTTTTTTATGGTATTTTGAAGATTGACAAACATTGTACAAGTGACAATCTATGCACAAGGAAAATGGACAAAGAAGTACAAGAACCAGGTCCTTAGCAGATGTCCAAAAGGAATTGGTGAAGCTGGCAACACTACAGAGGAATTGTTGAGATAACTTGTTCCTTCAAACAAGAACTGAAGATTGTTTCGTTTAAGCAAGAAGAAGCTATTCCATGCGCACAAAAGAAAACATAAGAGAATTGTAATTAGCCTTCATTCATTCTACAAGGAACTGAACTTCAAGATATGGAAAGTTACCATAACTGAACAAATGGAATTTGCTTAGAAATAAGAGAAGTTTGGCTGACACTCTAGCAAGGATTGGATTCTTGGAAGTCTTGAACCAATTCTTGGTTGAATTTGAAGAAACACGAATTGCTTTAATTCTTTATAGGCTAACCATCAAAGAAGAGAGACTACACATATACAGAGATAGTCTATTCGAGAGAGTCCTGAAGAGAAGAGTCAACTGCTACAATGAAGAACATGTTCCTATCAAGTATTATCATTATTGTTCTAAGTTGTGATAGTTACGTTCTTGTGGTTCGAAAACTATATGCTTTTACATTCCTAGTGATTTGTGTAAGTACTGGTTTTATAGAGTTGTAAAGGGACTTCTTAGACTGGATTGAGTCTTTGAAGAGTTGGAGAGTTACCAACAATTATGGAGAATTGTTGAGGATTGGGGTAGGAACTGTTAGAGTCAGTACCTAAGGTGTACAAAGGAGTTGTAACCTTAAAAGTTGTTCATGTTACAGTGGAGAGTTTGGGGAAATCCTTTTGGAGATCGGTCGTGGTTTTTGCCGCCCTTGACCAAGTTTTCCAGGTAAAAATCTTTGTGTTGATTTATTTTTTCGCACTTCATCTTCTTGCATTGTTGCTGAAAGTACTTGGTTCTTTTAGGCAGTTGGTCGCAGCAAAAATAACAATTTGTACCAGAGCGGGATCTTTCAAAAAGGTTTAACACCTTGAAAGAATAAGATGGTTGCACTTGCAAGAGTACGAGAAGAACAATCAACTACAAAGGCACAATGCTTCAATGGTGGCAGGTGGAAAGTAATAAAGTCAGAAATCAACACCGAAGAAGACAAGGAGCTATGGGATAATGTTCAAAGATCCCCACGACTGCCCATGATAGAAGGATTCCCAAAGAAAACGGACCAGACTCTGATGAAGAAGAACTGGCTCTTCTAGCAAGGAAAGTCGAAAGGATAATCAGAAGGGGGCCCTTGAATAAAGCAAAAACCCCAACCTACAAAGCAACAGATAGAGGGAACTCAAAATACATGTCATAAGTCGGAGAGTCATGACCACTCTACAAGAGACTCTCCTAACGAAGAAACTCAGTTAAGAAGACGCCTAGTTAAGAAGGAAAGCGGGGAACAGGTCCCTAAAAGCAGAATAACTGCAAGAAGTTAAGTTCTAGCTATCAATAAAGTACCAGCAGGCATGCAAGAATCCTTAGGGGAAGAAGTGGATGACGAAGAAGATCAGTATTGTCCATGGAGTACTCTGACTCAGGAGAGAACTTGGCATTTATGGAACCTGACATTTATTGCCACTCTGACTCAGACTCTGAAGAGAATGATGCAAACTCAAAGGAGAAAAAGGGCAACAACATGTCATATGTAGACAGTGTTTGTTCCATACATATGACATGAGACAAAGGAAACTTTATCTCACTAGAGCCCTACCATGAAGGAAGTGTAGGATTTGGCAATGGAAAGAAGGCAAATATAGCAGGAATTGGAAGATCTCATTCCCATGCAATTGAAAGTGAGTACTGTGTCAAAGGCCTAAACCATAATCTACTGAGTGTGTCTCAGATGCGTAACAAAGGTAACCAGGTCCTCTTTTAATCGGAAGATTGCCAAAGACAGGGAAATGGTTCTTAGAGGAAGAAGACACAAAAATGTCTTCATAACAGATATCATGGGTCCACCCCAGAATCTGGATATAAGTCTACATGCACATGAGACAAACTCATTAATATGACACAAAAGACTTGGTATGCAAGTTTCTCACTATTCAACAACACTGATATCAAACGAAATGGTTCTTGGAATTCCAAAGTCAAGGTTCAATGAAGATAAAGTGTTGGAGCGTTTGGGAAAATTCTAATGGAGATAGCTCGTGGTTTTTGCCTCCCTTAAGCAAGGAGTTTCCCACATAAAGATGCTTCTGTTGGGTCGCAGGTTCAAGCCCCACACCACGAAAAGAGAAGCCCGGTATTTAAGTGGAGAAGGGTAGAGGGGTGGGCCCATTATCCACCGAGTTTAGAAGGCTGTGATTGGTCCAAAGGACGGGTCACAGAAGGATTTCTCGGTTATCAAAAAAAAAAAATAAATAAATAAATAAATAAAGATGCTTGTGCTGATTTACTTTTTCGCACTTCATCTTCTTGCATAGTTGCCTGGTTCTTCCGGGCAGTAGGTCGCAGCAAAATAACAAAATTTCTGTTTTGAGGGAAGATGAAGATGGAGTTTTATTTCAGTTTTTTTTTGTTCCAGCAGTATAAATTTCTTTTTGCCCCATATTCATATTGTCTATGTTGATTTATTCTATTCTAGGAAAAGGCATAAGTACCCCACTACTGAGCTATACCCGAAGTTCCAGGGACACCTCATCTTTTTGGGGTCCTATTACCCCTAAACTTTTTTATAGCGAAATACATATCACCTAAGTGCTTACAATAGCATAGAGAACCATAATATAATACATTCAACCAAATCCGAATGTTAAGATGAGGAAGATGCTCAGAAGATGCAAAATAATAATTTATAGATTCTTGTTTCTTAAACCCCAATTTTAATGTAGATAATGACTGAACAAAAAATCGACAAAAGCAGATCCGAATTTCTGTAACAGATTTAATTTTTATTATTATTATTGTTGGTTTAGACATTTTTAAAATCATTTTGAAACAAACACTGGATCATTTAAAATGGTATATATGGATGGATGTTCTCAAGGTATTCTAACTTTGCAAATTGTAAATTACTATTTTATAAATTAAATATTTTTAGACTATGCAATTATTTGTTTTTTCATATATATATATATACATGTGCTTTAAACTAGTAAGAATATAAGCATCAGCCCTTTTCACTCAATACACAATACAATGTGCAATTTAAACACATTCAGTATCCTTAAAAGGAAATATCATCTCTAGAAGGTAATTTGAGTTTTATAAACAAAAGAAAGAGTAATATTTGGTCAGAAAAGAATCTAAAGCTCTCCCTACTTAGTGGGGGGACACAGGAATTGGAAGGAGGGCATGTTATGAAGGAGAACTGGTAAAAAAGATTTAGCAAAACTATATGTGCATACATTTTTGATATATCATTTTTTGGGGGGCAAAACTGTCTCTTGAGATATTTAAGAAAATTTTAAAACTTCAAAAGGTAAAAGTTTAGTTTTGATTCAGTTTGGGAGGGCAAGCACCAGTCCTTAAACCTGTGCATACTTCTCATTAAACTGCTTACCTTCAAATAGTCATTGACGTCAGGGTCACTATTAACAACGTCGCCAACATCAGTCACAAGCTTGACAATTCGTTTTGCATTTGTATATGTTGCAAATGCTTTTCCTCCAATCATGACTGTGCGAGGAGTCGTATTTTTCCTCTCTTCTGGGCTCATTCCCTGTAGTCATGATACAAGTATAAGAATGTCATTACTTTCTAAAAGATGGAATATCCCAATCTTGCATCATCTCAATAATCTCAAGATTTCATCATGTGCAGAAAGGAAATTACGAAAGTAGAAATGTTAAAACTGAATATGATCCTTATTTTTACTTGTTAGATCATTGCTGGCAGTGACAACCATCTTGAAATATTAATCCCGCTAACAAGGAGAAATAACAGAAAATGGAAATTTGGTAGTTTCACACACCTTAAGCTTCTTGTATCTATAGATGACACCCAGAATATTTAGAAGCTGCCTTTTGTATTCATGGATACGTTTGACTTGTATGTCAAAAAGGGTATTTGGATTGATGCTCACACCTGTCACACGCAGTATATACTGTGCCAAACGCTGCTTGTTGGCCATCTTGGCTGATTCCCATTCAGCGTGGAGCTCCGAATTATCAGCAAACTTTGCAAAATGTAAAGTCAATTGCAATATCATTACCCACATGAAGCATTTTCAGTGAAAATGTTCAATGTATGCAAGCTTTTACGATAAAATGATATATTACGCACACACACACACACACATATATAAGATACCTCCCGAAGATTAGCAAGCAGTTCGAGGTTCGTCACCCACTGATCTGTTTTTAACCACTTGGTAATTATATGACTCAGCTCAGGACTACAAAATCGGATCCACCTACGAGGAGTTATACCATTGGTCTTATTCTGGAATTTGGTGGGCCATACAGAGACATAATCAGCAAATAACTCAGCCTTCAGGATGTCACTATGCAGCTGGGCAACACCATTTACCTGTCAGATATGGCTAACGGAGTTATGCTTCTCTTTTAAAATTCAACATGAACATTGACAAGGAGGACCACTTTTATATGAAGATTCTTATTTTTGTCCAACTAATGTGTAAGGATTTGAAGAATTTTATTGTGGATAAGTTATACTTCAAGTTTTCACTTATCACGAAAAATAAAAAAGAAGCTACGTAGATTAATGCTATCAGCTTTTTCATACTTTTGGAGTTGGCTAAACTGAAACATCACTAATGGCATGCAGCTCTGGGTTATGCATCGATAAAATAAAAGCCAGGAGATTTATAGAAGGTCTTCTATAAGTGGTTGATATTCTTTTCGTTTATGTGTACTGAGATGCAGTTAGAAAAAAAATCAAAGAACGTACTGCACGAAAAGAATTATTTTGATTAGAATTTATTTATTATTTGATTGGCGTCAAACAGCTTCGCATGAAATGAATTATCCATTGTATGAGAATCTGGATTAGTTTACTGGAGTTAACTTATCAAACACTCTGGTGCATAGTATCTCTTACCGTATGCGAAGAGACAACACACAAGTTAGCCATATGCACAACAGGCTTTGTGGTGTTGTGATCCAAAATGCGCATGCTAGGCATCTTATTCTCAAGATCAGGTCTTTCTGACATTATTGTAGCAACAAACTGCAAGAAGTTTCAAATATACCTTTTAAGTAAGCTATATCTTAAAGTATGAAGAGATAAACTGGCTGGTTCTGTACCCGTTTGTCAATTTCTTCAATGATTTCCATATGTCTAGGAAGGAGCTTCCACATGACTGCCTGTGACCATTTTTCCAGTGCTTCAGGTAGGACTGTATGATTCGTATAGGCAATTGTCCTGGGGATATAATGCATATCACATCATCCAATTCATAAATTTGCAAGATACCACACCAAGACAAAGCAAACAAAGGAACCATATCCATGTATTACTCAACACAGAGCACCTTACTAGGTAAAATAAGATTGTAAAAAGCACCTAGTAGTGATATTCCAAGATTCATCCCATCCAAGTCCTTCCTCATCCATTAGCAACCGCATCAGCTCTGGAATTGTAAGAGTTGGGTGTGTGTCATTTAGTTGTATCGCAACCTTCTTGGGGAATTCAGACCACTGGTGAGCACCCTTTCCATCTCTCTCTTTGAATCTGGCAATAATATCCTGGTGTTGATCCAATAATCAGTTACACAATTTAAGTAATAGAAGGTTATTTTTCTGACATAACAGAACTACCAAATATCACCAAACTCTAGGTCAAATTAAATGCTAATTACCTGGCTTTAGACATGATTTAAAGTTGATCAAAGGCATATATACCTATTAAGAACCCAAATGCTTTGGAAAATAGGCCTCTTGGAAAACTTTTAATAGCTCAAATATTCTGAAAAATAGGTTTCTTGGAGACTGGAACTCTTAAAAGTTCGGAAGAAAATTGGACATTGTACAATGTTTGATGGAAAACTTCATTTTGTTTGGATAAAACATGGTTCGTCTCTGTATAGCAAAATAATTGTGAGTGTTGAGATTCGGTTTAGGAGAATTAATTTTGAGGTTCTCTTAAAAGGATTGGTTTTGCATCTATTTTTGTTTCACTCAAAACTAATTAGTAGAAGGACAGATTCCAATGCATAAGATCAACATAAAAATATAAGCCCGAGGAAAAAAAATGCTTATTAGTATCATCCCATTAGACTGACTTCCTAGATAAGAGAATGCCTTAAGATATGGTATTTAAATGGAACAGGAGCAGAAGGGAGAAAAGGAAAATGTAAACCTGAAGTGATGCGCTGCACAGAAAAAATTGTTGCTTTAGCCGTAAGAGTTTTCCATTCTCTGTAGCATCCCCAGGGTAAAGAACAGCACAAATCTGCGTGGACAAAAATTAAACCACTCATCTCTTGAACATGGAAAGTGAATGTCAATTCAAGGTAAAGCGTTTCTATCTCCGGGTTAGCCTTACAATATTGAACCTAATAATTTAACTTCCCTACTAAGGAAAAATAGAACAGTTAGAGCTGTAAAGTTCTCACAACAAACCTGCTGAGCCCTAGAATGAAGCTGTGCAGCAGCTTCATACTGTCCATCATTAAACAGAAACAAGTTGAAATCCTCAGAGCTTGCTTTGGCTTCCCAGAGACGAAGACTATTAGTGTTTTTAGTTCTGTATCCTGGAATTGGCACATCATATGCAAGAGCCTGTACGACCTCTCCACCAACCCATTTTCGCCTGCGACAAATTCCACGAACAATTGAGTTTGAATTAGAGAGCATTATGGCTTCAAAAAATTCAATCTGACACGTTTGTTTCTTTAAATACATTTTTTTTGAAGAAGTCTGTTTCTTTAAATACTTTACCACATATATAGTTTGTTTTAGTACTTACGAGCCAGAAGGGAGGACTTCAACATGACCAAAAAACCTGATAGGAAAGACAACATCATGCCTTACAATTTCCCAGGGACTAAATTTCTGCATAGTACACAACCAAGTTTGATTACTAGCATCAAATTCTCATGGTATTTTACAAACGCATTTATATGAAATCAGACCTCCAACCAATCTTCAGGAACTTCTTCTTGCCCAGCCTTTGTGATAAGCTGCTTAAAAAGTCCATATCTGTACCTCAAGCCATAACCCCATGCTGGAAGGTTCAACGTGGCCATGGAATCAAGAAAGCATGAAGCGAGCCTTCCTAAACCACCATTTCCTAATGCTGCATCTTTTTCCTGTATATAAAAGATAAATTATAGCAAACAAAATAATCTACCATCACTTTCCAGTGGCACTAACAGAAATAAGCCTGTCACAACTCCATTTCAGAAATAGCCAACCAAAAGCTCAAATAGAAGGTTAGATAATTGTTGATTGATTACTATCAGAAATAGAAAATGGAGAAGATTGAGGATAGCAGTACAGATTGATGTAATGGCAAATCACAACACAAAGTTGGAGAATACAGTAACATTATGTGGTGAAGTCTTCATCCAGCAATAACCAGAATTAACAAGGTAATAATATCATCATAAAGTGGAAGACTTAGATTTGGACTTGGGGAGAGAATCTTTTCACCCACTTGTTGCGAATTAGAGTTAGAATAGAAGTAGTATACCTTGTATCCTAACTCTAATCCTATTCTAACTCTAATGTATCTCCTTAGATTTGTAGTTGTACTAGGACTCTACTTGTGGCCGTATGTAATTGTATAAATAGCATATGTATTGTACGCAATAATTATCAAGAAATAATATCCTCCCTTCTCTCTGATTGTGTGTTTTCTACATGGTATCACTCTGCATGAAACTTGTTCAAGAACAATGGCTTCCTCTTCACTGTCAGCCTCTTTGTCCCCCTCAGCTTCTTCATTGCACCATCTTATGGCTGCGTGTCCTATCAAACTTAAACCTACCAATTACCTTATCTGGAGAACACAGATTCTACAACTGATGCAAGTAATGAAGGTGACTAAGTTGGTCCAAGAATTGAGACCTGATGAAGTTGAAACTTCAGCCAAAGATAACAATGGAAAGGCAGTTGACAGGAGAAAGCTTCTGACAGTAATTGGGATGAGCAAGATGTTCTGCTAAGAACCTGGATCTCAGGAACTATGACTGAAGAGAGCATGTATCTCATTGTGGGCTGCTCAACAGCCAAGGAGATGTGGGAATGCTTGGAGGAAGCCTACCTTCAAGCAACAAAGGATAAAGAACTCCAACTTAAGCAACAACTGCAAAACATTAAGTTAGGAACCAAGAAACTTGATGAGTACTTGAAAGAATTCAAAGGCATATGTGATGGACTTGCTGCCATACACAAGCCAATTGATGAAGACAGCAAAGTCATTAACTTTGCCCGAGGACTAGGTCCAAAGTACAGGACATTTAGGACTGTTATGCTGGGAAAGCCCCCCTAACCCACCTTCAATCAATTTGTCAATGCTCTTAGAGGTTTTGACATGAGAGAAGAAGAGGATGAGGTGCCCCAAGAAGACTATAACATGGCCTTTACTTCAAAGAGGGGCAGGGGTCGAGGGAGTTACAATCACAGGAGAGGTAACTCTAGTTTTAACTCAAGAGGAAGAGGATTCAAGGCTGCTGGACAGTCAAATAATAATCAAAACACTGAGAATATGCAGACTACAAACACTGAAAAAGGAAAACCCACGTCTACTCTATGTCAAATATGTGGTAGAAATAATCACCATGCTTTGAAGTGCATCTATAGGTGGGATTACTCTTATCAATCTGAAGATGATCTTCCGCAGGCCCTAGCTGCTATGAACATGCAGAATACCACAAGTGAAGATGCTGCAATGTATGTGGATTCTGGTGCAACAACTCACATGACAAACACATCAGGTAATCTATACGATCTTCAAATCTATAATGGGACAGACAAAATAATTGTAGGGAATGGTTCGCAATTAGCAATTACACATGTTGGAAATCTCAACAAGTCAGGTTTGAAAGTTAAAGATATACTGGTAGTTCCTAATATCACAAAGAATCTTCTCTCAGTTAGTAAACTTGCAATAGACAATTCTGCAACTCTTGAGTTTGATGAATTTGGTTTTCTTATTAAGGACAAGAAGTCAGGAACACCACAGGCCAAGGGCTCTAATGCAGGAGGATTCTATCAACTGGAAGACAACAATCTCTTGCCTTAACAGCAACACAAGATTGGAAGAAGTCAGAGAGTATTTGGCACTCTAGATTAGGACATCTTAGTTTGAAGTCTTTAAAATTTTTGAGTATCAATAAGTGCATTGATGTTAGGAGTTGGAATAAGGTTCCTAGTATCTGTACTAGTTGTCAGTTAGGGAAAAGCTGTAAACTTTCTTTTGAGTTGAGAAATAAAATTGAGCAGATTCCTTTATACAAAATACATAGTGATCTTTGAGGACCAGCGCCTGTTGAGTCTTCCCAACATATGAAATACTATGTGATCTTTGTGGATGATAATACTAGGTATACTTGGCTCTATCCTTTGAAGAAGAAATCTGAATTCTTTAAAGTCTTTCTCAAGTTTCAACAAATGGTAGAAAGACAATTTTCAAAAACTATTAAAATTTTCCAGTGTGATGAAGGTGGTGAATTTATCCAAACTGAGTTTGTCAAGCATTTGGAGAATTGTGGCATCATTAGGCAAATATCTTGTCCTCACACTCCTGAGCAGAATGGAGTTTCCGAGAGAAAACATAGACACATAGTGGAAACTGGTCTGACCTTGTTGTTTCATGCTAAGCTGCCTCAGTTCCTATGGGTTGAAGCATTTCTAACTGCTGTGTTTCTAATAAAGAGAATGCCTTCCTCAGTTCTAAAAAATGGGATCCCGTTTGTGAAACTTTTTGGTGCCTCTCCCGATTATAATAGCCTAAAAGTCTTTGGTTGCAGATGTTATCCTTACCTAAAGGGAAAGACTAAGTTCTCACCAAAGACATATCCGTGTGTATTTATTGGCTATAGTAGCCTGCACAAAGGATATAGGTGCTACCACCCACACACCAGGAGGGTGTATGTGTCTAGGCATGTCATATTTGATGAGCTCGCATTGCCCTATGTGCAGACTGATAAGCCTAATATTAATGTCTCACCTCATCTTGCCAATTTCCTTGAATTTTTCTCCACTGTGCAGGATCCAGATACCAGTTCAAGTGACACTGTCACTTCAGGGGAAGTGTTGGACAACTTGACTGAAACAATTGCACCAGCAACTATAACAGTGGTAGACACTCAGGTTCAATCTGAGCCTTCTCAACAAGTTCTGACTACCTCCAGTTCAAAGTATGATATTGACGACAACCACAGTGACAACAGTGATGTTCAAGACCTGGAAGTTCTATCAGGAGATGATCAAAGTATTGATAACTCAACAAATTCAACTCCTACAAATACAAGTGTAGAACGCACCAATGAAGCGCAAGTGCCCAATGTACATGGGGAAGTTGACTTCTCAAATTGGCTTAATACTAAGCATACTGCCTATGGAAACTTCTGTAAATGAAAATGAAGGTGCAGAGGACATTGTAGAGGAACATCACATGGTCACAAGGCATAAAGCTAAGCAAATGCCCATAACTCACACCTCACTAGCGGCAGAAAAATTAAACATGGAACCTACCACTGTGAAACAGGCACTAGCAAGTCCACACTGGTATGAAGCAATGCAAGAAGAAGTTGACGCCTTGCACAAAAACCAGACTTGGACCTTGATACCAAGAACTGCAGGCATGAATGTAGTTGGATCCAAATGGGTGTTTAAGACCAAATTAAAGTCGGATGGTACTATAGATAGGTACAAAGCCAGGCTAGTGGCAAAGGGGTATTCACAACTTGAAGACATTGACTTTGAAGAGACCTTCAGTCCAGTAGTCAAGGCTACCACTATAAGATTAGTGCTATCAGTTGCAGTTAGTTTACAATGGCCTATCAGACAATTAGATGTCAAAAATGCTTTCTTGCATGGACATCTCCAGGAGGAAGTGTTCATGAGCCAACCTCCCGGCTTTGTTGATGAACAATATCCAAAACATGTTTGCCTACTCAAGAAAGCATTGTATGGTCTTAAACCGGCACCTAGGGCCTGGTTTGATAGGTTCAGTCTCCACCTACTTCACCTTGGGTTTAAGTGTAGTAAGGCAGATTCCTCATTGTTCATACTTCAGTGTGATAGAAAGACGATTCTGCTTCTGTTGTATGTGGATGATATAATAATCACCGGTAGCTCTTGTGAGCGCATTGCAAATATAATCACAGGGCTTGGAAGAGAGTTTGCCATGAAGGATCTTGGACCATTACATATCTTCCTAGGAGTTGAGGTAAGGTACTTCAAGGATGGTATTCATTTGAATCAAGGGAAGTATGCTGTTGAGCTACTTATGAAGACTGACATGGCTCTTGCCAAAGCAGTCAGTACACCATTGGCACAAAAACATGGTTTACAACAGGTCACAGGCAATCCGATTGATGTTTCTACGTATAGGAGCATTGTAGGAAGTCTCCAATATCTCACTCTAACCAGACCTGACATATCACATGCAGTCAACTTGGTTAGTCAGTTTATGCAAACTCCAAACAGTGAGCATCTTCTGAAAAGAATTCTTAGATATGTGAAAGGTACTTCACAATATGGCCTGAGACTTCTTGCAAGACCACCTCTCAGATTATATGGGTTTTCAGATGCAGATTGGGGAGGTTGTGCAACAACAAGAACTACATGATACACAATTTACCTAGGTGCAAACTGCATATCTTGGGCCTCCAAGAAGCAACACACAGTGTCAAGGTCTAGTACTGAGGCAGAATACAGGGCACTTGCCTCTACTGCAGTTGAAATCACCTGGATCACCTACATCCTAAGAGACATTGGAGTTTACTTGAAGACAGTTCCTACATTGTTCTGCGACAACATCAGTGCATTATACATGACTGTAAATCCAGTCTTACATGCTAGAACTAAACACGTAGAAATGGATTATCACTTTGTTAGGGAGAAGGTAGCCAAAGGACATCTTGTCACGTGCTTTGTTCGATCAAAGGACCAGTTAGCTGACATTCACACCAAGGCATTGACAAAGCAGGAGTTCACAGAGTTTCTAAGCAAGCTAGGAGTTAGTGTTCCACCTCTCACTAGCTTGAGGGGAAGTGTTGCGAAATAAAGTTAGAATAGAAGTAGTATACCTTGTATCCTAACACTAATCCTATTCTAACTCTAACGTATCTCCTTAGATTTGTAGTTGTACTAGGACTCTACTTATGGCCGTATGTAATTGTATAAATAGCATATGTATTGTACGCAATAATTATCATGAAATAATATCCTCCCTTCTCTCTGGTTGTGTGTTTTCTACAACTCATCCAGCCTTCATCTTAAACCCGTTCTTAAGAAAACTTGGCAATTAGATATTTTATAGAGTATATAGAAACAAAGTACATGTAACCCGCTAACTTATCAAAAAAAAGGATCACGTAACTCACTATGCAGTCATTAAAGGTTCAGCCTACTGATATCAGAAAGGAGCCATTTTTTCAGGCTTGACATTCACTGAAATGCATGTCGCCTTCAAAATTAAAGTGAAACCTACTTTAAAAATAATTTTAAAAAACTAAATAATATCACAGCAGTACCTATAGCAGATTCAAGGCAAAAGAAAAAGTATAATTGTAATAAAGAATGAAGAGTATTCAACTCAAAACATATTCCACAATCTAATTGATAGCTTGACAAGCATGGATTTCGGGAAGAGTTGATAGTTTTAATAGAATAACAAAGCATTGAAGAAAAGTATTTCATGCCAAAGATTCCTAAGGTCTTAATACCTGCTCAATGACCTCCTCAAGCTCCTGACCCAATTTCTTTAAAGCATCAGCATATGCATTGTGGATGTCTAAGTTCCCAATTGCATTTGTCAAAGCTCTCCCCTGGAGATACTCCATTGATAAGTAGTATGTTTGCTTTGGATTCACTTTGTCATAATGAAGATAGGTGTCATTCCATTGCTGCAAAGGAAAGAGACAAATAGGGACACTGAGATTAGCAACAATTGCGTTACTGCTCTGTAGAAGGAAAAGCTTGTAATCATACCCCTTAGAAGAAACAATTTCAAAACATAGATCACTGAATGTACAGTAAGTTTCTCAATTTCAAAACCTAGATCACTGAATGCATCTTGTATTTGTTGATTAGTTAAAATATTTTGTATATGAAAACAAATTTGGAAGAACTCACTTTGATCAAGCGATCACGAACACTGTCAGCAGTAGCAGCATAGTATGCTTGTAATGGCTCAAACTTGAAAGGAGAAAAATGAGGAGTATATTGAGCATGATACTTGATGTTAGATGCAATGTCAGTAGGGTCTTCAGAAAGTGGTTGAGCAATAGCTGATGTACCAGTTCCATTCGATTTTGCACTACCTTCCATGGAAAACAAACCTATACCACCAAAATGACAGTAAGATATTTCTTGAGTAACAAATTGTAAGACACGAAAGGTGTGATAATAAAAGTAAGAATCATACTCAATTTGCAAGGGAATATCTGGTAACCACTCCAGAATCCAAGATTTTTTTTATAGATAGTGAAATGGAGACTGATATAGAATATGCAAAGAGGATATTTTATTAAGAAAGAATATGCAAGGAGGATATTTTTTCCCCTTTTTATTAAAGAGAAAAATGACAATATAAATAGATAAAGAAACTCTCACCCTTTTCACTGGTGAAGATTATTGTGTATTGATGAATGGTATGAAAGAGGGCAGCATAAATATCAGAGCAGAAAAGAGACACAAAAGAGTGGTTATCTTGATTTAGACATAAATGTCGAATGGACGGAGGAGAAGAATACCAAAACTACTATCAACTCTTAGCTTCACTATGTCATTCTTTTTTTTTAAAATGTATATAACCCTTCTGCCAAAGAAAAACAACAAAATTGAATAGAGATTGAAAATGTGAATTAAATAAAAAAAAAAAGGAAGAAGCAAACAAAGCGCCGAAGTGTGGGCATTGAATGAAAAAGCGCTGGGCACGAGATCTTATGGCGAATGTGTCACGTTGGATCCAAAGTACCCACAACTTTCGATTTTTTCTTTTCTTAATTTCCAACACTTCATCGTCACATTTAATTTCCAACAAACAAGTGGTATTTATTTTCTAGCGGTTCATTTTTTATATAAATAAAATGGTAGTATTTGAATAGGTAAATATTAGTTTAAAATATTTATGAGTTTCTCTATAATAAAAGTGATTCTGCAATAATCACGATTCGTATTATCGGTTATTGGAAATCGTTACAAAAGTGAATTAATTTTTTCTCCATATAACGCTCCACATGTTCAGATTATTTAAATAAGGTTGTCAAAGACTTATGAGTCTAATCTTATTGTTTTACGTTACCCGTCAAGAAAATGTTGGCAGAATAGTTGTAAATAAGTGATTATACCAAGGAACACTTATATTTGTTATAAATTCATTGAATAGTGGATTGTCCATTTGATTTATTCATGAATTAATTGAATTCATATATGTATAATTCCAAGGTGATATGAACCTTTTTGGATAACTATGCATCTCCTAGTTTGGGCTTTTAAGGATAACTATGTATCTACTAGGCCTTTTTCCAAATTACCTATCCAGGGTATTCGATGTTGAGATTCATTTAGTTGCTACAGGGCTTGATGCCACCATTACTCAGGGAAATGAAGCATCAAGCCAAGATAAGACGAAGGCCATGATTTTCCTTTGTCATCATCTTGATGAGGGCCTGAAGATTGAATATCTAATGGTAAAAGATCCACTTGAATTGTGTACTGATTTGAAGGAGAAGTATGACCATCTAAAAGCCACAGTATTGCCAAGAGCTCGTTATGAGTGGATGCACTTACGGTTTCAAGATTTTAAGACCGTAATTGAATATAACTTTGTTGTATACAGGATAACCTCCCAATTGAAATTATGTGGGGAGACTATAAAAGATGAGGACATGTTGAAAAAGACACTTACTACTTTACATGCCTCAGATATGATATTAGAGCAGCATTATCGTGAAAAAGGTTTTCAGAAATACTCTGAACTGATCTCATGCCTTGTGGTAGCTGAGCAACATAATTCCCTTCTAATGAAAAATCATGAAGCTCGTCGCATTGGAGCTGCTGTGTTACCGAAAGCAAATACGATTGAAGCACGTGATCAATCTGAAGTAAAAAAGAGATGATCATCGAGGCTATAATAATGCGTGGGGACGTGGCAAAGATAAGAAACGATACAACAATCATCGAGGTGGTCATAATAAAAGGGAGAACAACATGAGTTCTCAAAATAATCCCCTCAAAAAGTAATTGTCATCGTTGTGGCATGAAAGGTCATTAGAAGAGTGAATGTCGGACACCTGAGCATTTTGTCAGGCTTTACCAAAAAAATTTCAAAAGAAAAGGAAATAAAGGTGGTGCCTCCTCTTCTAATGCTCGAGCAGAGTCATATTTGACTCTTAAAGATGATGATAAGGCGAGAACATCTCAACAATATGATAAGAATGTTGAAGCAAATTTGGCTTTAAAGGATGATGTTTTTGATGACCTTGGTGATATTACTCATATGGAAGTTGATAACTTCTTTGGAGATCGGAACTAAAGTTTGATCTTTTAGCTGGGGAATGCATTATGTTGCTATTTTTTTATGTGTTTTTTAATTATCATGTTCTTCTTTATGTTGAAGCATTAAAATTTTCGTTGTTTCGTACTTCTTTTGGTATACTTCTATTTTTATGAAAATTAATAGAAATTTCCAGTTTTCAATTGGATCCAAGATGAGTAATGGAGATGTGTGCCTTCTTGATATGCTACAACCCATGCTATATTAAGAGAAAAGAAATACTTTTCTAATTTAGTTATGAAAATGGCATATGTTAACACAATATCAGGTAGTACAAAATTAACTGAGGGTTCTGGAAGAGCAACCTTATTACTATTTGGAGGGATAATATTGATCGTTGATAAATGTAACACCTTGGATCTTGGAAAAGTTAAGGTGGCTTGAACAGGCAGGTTCACGAACCCAAATGCAGTCGTGAACCCTCCATGATGACCTAAACGGTCCGTAAAAAGGTTCACCGGCCGTTTAGGGGAAATGGCCTGGCCGTTTAAGGCAGCCAAGAAAAGAGGGGTTGTCTGTACGGTTTTCTAAACGGATCATCAAGCCCTAAACGGTCCATTTAGGTGTCCATATAAGTCACCCATCAGTTTTTTAAGTCAGGGCTATTTTAGTTTTTCCCTATGTGTTTAATACCTAAACTATGGCGTTTTAACCTCTATTCTAAGCACTATATGAGTGATTTAAGTCCTAAAACTATCCATTTTAAAATCATTCTCCTAATTCCCAAATTACCTCCAAGTTATTTCCCAAAATTCTCTCTCTAGAGCTAAGGAAGAAGAAGAAGGGTTTCACTTCAAGGTCTCCAATCCACCATAGCTTTTGGACTTTGTTCATCAAGGTATGTTATTGTTCACCTATGGAGTCCTTTTCTTCATAGGGTTCCCAGGATCTTCCAATTTTACAAGATAGATTCTCAATTCAAAGTTAGGGTTTTATTCAATCCTCGTGGGTTCTCTTCAATTGTGATTTTAGCGATTAATTTATATCTTCTAATGCATGAATTGAAGTAATTACATGATTTTGAGTTGAATTCACATGAACTCATGCATGATCTGTGATTTTAGATTGTGGACCCATAATGAAGCTTATGAACTATGAAATATGAATTTATGAAGATTTGCATGCTTTTATGAATTGATGTAAATGAATTTGAGGATGCTTTGACTATGAACACATGATGAAGTTATGAATCCATGAATATGTTTTATGAAATCAATGTTTATGACTCAAGTAAGCTTATAGATGAAGGTATCTATATGTCCTATGACGCTTGGCCACATGACATGAATGACATCTAGATTTGTCATCAATGCTTTTGATTATTTTTCTATGCTAGGTCTTGATAAGTATGGTATCCGGATATGCCATGAATGATCATGGATCAAGTTTTCTAAAATTAATATCATTAGTAGTATGGCACTTTTAGTATGAAGTTAATGACTATGGGTCTTATAAAGCTATTATGAAAAGATCATGAATGGTGAAAGGTTTTCTCACATGCTACTATGATCATGATTGTTAAAGGTATTTCTCACATATGGATTCACATTGGTGAAAGATTTTCTCATCTATGTTGAATTGTGTTTTAAGGAGTTATTCTATGATTTGATTTTAAGATGTGGATTGGTATTGATCATTGTCTTTCCTATGTTATAATGATATTTGATTTTATCTATTTCGTTGGGATTTTGACTTAGCACCGAGAGGGCTTGAGGTGGAGGCTCAAACAGGATAGTCTCTGGTAGCAACCTCTAGTCCCTAACTATGTGCCCCCGTAGAATTGTCTTAAATGATCTAGCTAGTGGATCCACTTTAGCAAAACATGATGTGTACATGTTCTACCTTGCAAGTAGAATCCCTTTCTTTCAGTATGAGGGATATACCAGATTCCATGATATAGCTCTCATGGTCTTATTGTCGGTTAAAGCTAATATCCCACAAAACGAATATGTTTTCTTCGAAGCTTTCTTATGTCTCTTATTTTGAATATGTTAAGCTTGCATTGACCATGATTATGACCTGTGTTTTCTAACCTTTTTATCTTATGATTTAGCTTGGTCATTGTATGTCATGAAAAGTTCTTTTAACATGATTTCATACCTTTTATGCATTGTTATCATACTTAATACATTCCATGTACTAATGCATAATTGTGCCTACAGTGTTTCACTAATGTAGGATCCGACGCTCCTATCTCTCACACTCGTGGCTAGTTGATCATTCTACCTGATTCAAGAGTTGGTGAGTCCTCATGTTCTGAGGACCGGGACACTTTTATATGCTTTCCTTTATCACGATTTTCAGACATTGTACGTGATGTATGGGTTACGTCCCAATCACCTCTTTTGATGTATTAAATGGCTTATAGAGACTATGTTAGACTTCCGCTTTGTCAAGCTCTTTTGATATGAGAACGCTACTTTTGGAATCTTTATTTCTATTATCTTGTATGATGTATGTTAAGTGACTTGTGTAGGGCCTTTCGGGGTTCTATAAGCTATGTTACACCTAGGGTATACTTTGGGTTGTGACAAACATGGAATTCAGAGCACAAGGTTTAGAAATGTCCTAGGATGTCTCACAAGCCACGTTGAGTAGAGTCTTATTCATGAGTGTGAAGCACGCCACATTTATGAATAAGATGCTACAATAAGTTTAGGAAATTCTACTTCTTTCATTATTCTAAAGTTGTGCGATAGAGTGTAACTCTATATCTCTCTCTCCTAATATTTATCCGATGCTTTTAAGGATATGGCCCCTCGAAGAGCATACGTTTGGAGGAATGTTGGTGCAAATGTGGGACAAGAGGTTCCCCAAGTGTCGGTCGACCCTTTGGCCGAGCAAGTATCTCATGATGAGTTTCGAACCGCATTTCATGTATTGGCCCAAGCTATGATGACTCAAACAAATAGAGAAGTTGTGGCTCTCATGAACTCAAGGGTGAGTACGACGGCAACGAGGGTGAGGGGCTTTACTAGGATAAATCCTCTAAAATTTTATGCGTCTAAAGTTGAGGAAGATCCTCAAGTGTTCATTGATGAGGTGTATAAGGTTTTGATGATCATGGGAGTGACGCCGATGGAAAAGGCAAAATTGACCACTTATCAACTCAATGGTGTTGCTCAAGTTTGGTTCAACCAATGGAAGGAAGAAAGGGCGGTCGATGGGGGTCCTCTTGATTGGGAGAATTTTAAGGTTGTTTTTCTTGATAGGTTCTTTCCTCTTGAGATGAGGGCAGCAAAAGTACTTGAATTCATCAACCTTCATCAAGGAAATATGAGTGTGAAGGAGTATGCTTTGAAGTTCACTCAATTGGCTAGGTATGCTTCAACTATAGTTGCCGATCCAGTGGTAAATATGAGTAAATTTGTGTCGGATGCTTCCGACTTAATGGTCAAAGAATGCATAATTGCCATGCTTGTTAAGGAGATGGATGTCTCCCGTTTGATGGTTCATGCCCAACAAATCAAAGAAGAAAAACTTAAGGAGAAGACTAGGGATTCAAAAAGGGCAAGGACGGATAATAGTGATTTCTCACATTCAAGGTTCGGTGGAGGTATTCGTTCTCAACGTAATGGTTCTAGTGAGCAAATGGTGTCCGAATGTCGGAGGTGTGGAAAATGCGATAAGGGTGAGTGTCTAGTCGGTTCAAATTCATGCTTTGGGTATGGAAAGAGTGGCCATAAGATGAGAGATTGCCCAATGCTTACTACTAAGGGAAGGGATGGTAGGCAAATTCAATCTAGTGGTTCTGGTTCGAGTGCTCTAAAGCAAAATAGGTTCTATGCTCTTCAGACTCGACAAGATCACAAGGGTTCCCCGGATGTGGTGATTGGTAAGTTATGGTCTTTTATCTTGTGGTTATGCATTGCTTGATATTGGGTGTTTCGTTGGCTATGGTAAGACTCCATGTATGGTTATTATGTTTGAATTCGACCTTAAAATTTTTGTGAAAATTCCTTAAGTGTTTACTTGTATCAATGATTCTGTGGTTGTTAAGACTTTTGTGCTATGCTTGGGTTGAGGGAGATGGATTCAAAAAGACTAGAGAGGTTTGCTCCCAAGGGGGAGATAGTGTGCTTCATGGTGCGGTATGTGGAACCATTTAAATTGTTGGAAGGGTTCCTTGCTATGGTTTGGTATGTGAAACACCGGAGGCAATGGATGTCTTAGTATCCCTATCTATTTTCGTTGTCTTTGGGTCTAGCATGAGGCATTAGCCCCTCATGTTCACTTTTTAGGATTCTTGCGTTATTAGTCATTCTCACGTTTCCTCATGCATGCATGTTCATGAAATTTTGATTTCTCTTTTATATGATTTAGCTAGATTGATTGCTTCATGGTGATGTGCATTTGTGTATGATTTGCATGTATGTTTATGAAAGGATGTTTTAAAGTATGTTTTAGCTCGGAGTTGATTTTCTTTTTGCTTATGTGCATTTCGATGAAATTGCATTCATGTTGGGTTGTTAGTTTCTCTCCTACTCTCTTCGTGCTAGCTTGAGTTCCATTCGAGGACGAATGTTTCCAAGGGGGAGATATTATAAAACCTCGGAGCTTGAAATAGGTAAGGTGGGTTGAATGGGCAGATCAACGAACTAAAAACAAGCCGTGAACCCTCCATGTTGACCTAAACGGGCCGTGAAAGGGTCCATTGGCCATTTAGGGGAAGTGGTCTGGCCGTTTAAGGTAGCCAGGAAAAAGGGGTTGTCTGTACGATTCCCTAAATGGACCATCAAGCCCTAAACGGTCCATTTAGGCATCCATATAAGTCACCCGTCAGCTTTTTAAGTCAGTGCTATTTTAGTTTTTCCTTATGTGTTTAATACCTAAGCTATATCATTTTAACCTCTATATAAGTGATTTAAGCCATAAAACTACCCATTCTAAAATCATTCTCCTAATTCCCAAATTTCCTCCAAGTTTTTCCCCAAAATTCTCTCTCTAGAGCTAAGGAGGAAGAAGAAGGGTTTCACTTCAAGGTCTCCAACCCACCATGGCTTTTGGGTACATCAAGGTATGTTAGTGTTCACCTATGGAGTCCTTTTCTCCATAGGGTTCCCAAGATCTTCCAATTTTACAAGATAGATTCTCAATTCAAAGTTAGAGTTTTATTCAATCCTCATAGATTCTCTTCAATTGTGATTTCATTGATTAATTTATATCTTCTAATGCATGAATTGAAGTAATTACATGATTTTGAGTTAAACTCACATGAATCCATGCATGATCCATGATCCATGATTTTAGATTAGGAACCCATGATGAAGCTTATGAACTATAAAATATGAATTTATGAAGATATGCATGCTTTTATGAAATCGATGTAAATGAATTTGAGAATGCTTTGACTATGAACACATGATAAAGTTATGAATCCATGAATATGTTTAATGAAAATTATGCATGTTTTATGAAAGCAATGTTTATGACTCAAGTAAGCTTATAGATGAAGGTATCTATATGTCCTATGATGCTTGGCCACATGACATGAATGACATCTAGATTTCCCATCAATACTTTTGATTATTTTTCTATATTAGGTCTTGATTAGTATGGTATCCGGATATGCCATGAATGATCATGGATCAAGTTTACTAAAATTAATATCATTAGTAGTACGACACTTTTAGTATGAAGTTAATGACTATGGGTCTTATAAAGCTATTATGAAAAGATCATGAATGGTGAAAGGTTTTCTCACATGCTACTATAATCATGATTGTGAAAGGTATTTCTCACATATGGATTCACATTGGTGAAAGATTTTCTCATCTATGTTGAATTGTGTTTTAAGGAGCTATTCTATGATTTGATTTTAAGATGTGGATTGGTATTGATCATTGTCTTTCCTATGCTATAATGATATTTGATTTTATCTATTTCGTTGGGATTTTGACTTAGCACCGAGAGGGCTTGAGGTGGAGGCTCAAATAGGATAGTCCTTGGTAGCAACCTCTAGTCCCTAACTATGTGCCCCGTAGAATTGTCTTAAATGACCTAGCTAGTGGATCCACTTTAGCAAAGATGATGTGTACGTGTTCTACCTTGGCAAGTAAAATCTCCTTCTTTTGGTATGAGGGATATACCAGATTCCATCATATAGCTGTCATGGTCTTATTGTTGGTTAAAGCTAATATCCCATAAAACGAATATGTTTTCTTCGAAGCTTTCTTATGTCTCTTATTTTAAATATGTTAAGCTTGCATTGACCATGATTATGACTTTTGTTTTCTAACCTTTTTATCTTATGATTTCGCTTGGTCATTGCATGTCATGAAAAGTCCTTTTAGCATGATTTCATATCTTTTATGCGAGTCCGGAGCCAAAGGGCCACGTTATCCTTTCAAAATACATAAAGGGCCACTGATTTTTTTAGTACCAAAACGTACAAATCACTGCCCCATCAGCCATATCCTTGCTCATTTTTAACCCCGTTAACGCATTAAAAAAATTTCCTTAAGGAAATCGATGCTCAAGGGAATTTTTTTTCAATTAAAATTGCTGCACGGTCAGTGATTTCCCCAAAAAAAGAAGTTTCTCTAAAAATCGCTACTGAGGCAATGATTTTCCTAAAGAATTTTTTTAAAATCGTTGCTGGAGCAGCGATTTCCTCAAAAAAAAAATTAAAAAAGTCGCTGCCCTCATATATTTTTTTTAATTCCTAAAAATATATTTTTAAAAATTTTAACTGTGGTGTGCACTTCAAATTCACATGCCATATAAAAATAAAACTTACAAGTACATGCATTGATTTAAAAAAAGAAAGAGGTCACATGTTGAACATAAATTCCTTATTTATATTCATTGTATCTCACTTCAAACTTTTTCAATACCAAAATTTTTTCTCTCTACTAAATTTTACTTTTTGTATAAAAGTCTTCAATTTGTGACGTAAGGTTTGGTTTATTTTATTTTAAAGTTTATGAATTAGTTATTAATTATTATTGTATTGTGAAAATATTCTTCTTTAAATAATTATATTAACATTAACAATTATTTTGATATTTTGTATATAGATATCCATCCTTCAAATATATACGTACATCTTGGTCCAATGGAGTATGATGTACTAAAAATTCAAGTTGATCATCGTTCTGAAGGAATTTGAAATGGTAGCTTAAGAGGAGGAAAAAGTTGCTTATACACGCGTCGCGGTGATGTTGACTTTTGGCAACATATAAAGTATCGTCCATTACATCCTCGCATTCGTCAGTATTTTGAAAATTGTGGGTTTAAAGGAATTATTGATGTAGGATATGTGTCGTATGACTCCGGACTAATTACTGCTTTAATTGAAAGGTGGCGTCTAGAAACGCATACCTTTCACATGTGAACTGGCGAGGCTACCATAACTTTGTAAAATGTATAAATTTTGTTCAGAATGATGATCGATGGTAGTCCTATAATTTTAAATTGTGCTAATACTTTAGGAGTTTTAAGTAGATAAGAAATTATGTTTGAATTAACGGGATGATTACCCGATAATAATTATTTTTCTTATGTTAGTAGACTGTTAATATCTAAATTAATCCAGCATATTGAGGGTTTAAATGATATTACTGATCATTCAACTGAGCATGGTGTACAACAGAGGTTTAGATTATATCTATTATGGTTATGTGGTGGGTCAATATTTCCAGATAAATCTAATAATAAGCTTAATTTGGACTTTTTGATTGACATGAAAAATTTAAACGTAATGTCAACACAAGCATGGGGAGCAGCCGCATTATCATATTTGTATAATTGCTTACGTAATGCATCATTGAAAGATTCAAACGAAATTTGTGGATTTCTCTCTTTAGTGTAGGAATATAATTCTTTAAATTATTTTTTATATTTTAGTAATATGCACTTTTAAATTTAAATATATTCTAAAAATTATTAAATTTTATTTATTGTAGATTTGAGCATAGAAATGTATTATTCCACTACAACCATCGCCGTTCCCTCTAAGGACCAACCAACTTGAGGATCCAACTGCGCTTGCACGTAAATTGACTCGACGTAGAATTCATCAAAATGTGGCACGAAATGTAATCGGTGTGATTAGGGATGTACTAGATAACCTAACTGATGATCATGTATTTAAATATTATTATTTTTTATTGCAAAAAAATAAATTTTATATAAAAAAATATTTGATGATATTCATTTTATTTAAATTTTTAACTATTCATATTTATATCCCACTATCCAAGAAAATCATGTTAATATAACGACAAATGCATAGATTTTTGGTAGGTTCTCAAAATAAATATTTTATTGTGTTATATCAAATCATATGACATAATAGTAAAAAAAGATATTTTATATGATTGTTTAATTAATGTGCATATCTATTTTTATTTTTATTTTTTTGTAAAAACATTTAATAATTATTTTACTTTCATTTTTTTTTATAGTTTATTTGGCAACCTCATTCAGAAGATGTTATTAATGGATTTCCTGAGTGGTGTCGGTTAGGACAATCCTTCTGGATGGCACATGTGCCACTCATTTGTAGAATTTATTGTGAGTGGCACATGGTTGATCGTGTTGTGAGATAGTTTGGTTATTTACAACTTATTTTTGGACTGTGTATCCACTTTTTCGAACATTATTTTAAGTGTGATAAACGGTCCAAAATAAAACAAGAGGATATAGATGCGTTTAACTATACGCAATATTTATAGGAACAACATCAAAATTATATATTTCGACCTCCATTTATAAGTGATCAAACAAAGTACTTTTGTTGATACATGAGGCATTCCCGCATGTTAATTGGAAATCCATAACATATTGCTCAAAGAGGGTGTCAACACATGGCAAGAAGACATGAGGCATTAGTATGTATATTTTGAAAAAATTTAAATCATTATATCTATCTTTAACAATTTTTTTGTCATTAATAATTTTTAATTAATTTAGGTTAGGGGCCATGAAATGCAATATCGTAGAGCTCGGATGATTGAAAATGATGAGTATCAATCTAATGAAATGAGACAATATGCAGAGGAGGTCGCTTGTGTTTCAATAGAGTCAATAAATGCAGCCTCACAGGGAACGCGGTTGAGCTTTGCTCCTAATTACAATCCCCCACTGAATACGAGGAATCGCCACCAGTACAAGTATCCCACCGATTGCGACAAACAACACCAAGAGATGGTCTACGTCGAGGTAGAAGGAGTACTGGTGAAGATCTTGATCGTGATCGAAATCGTGTGGAGCATCATTTTATTGATGAAGATAATTTAATTGATAATATTGCACATTTAGTGGCTACTCCCGAGCCTTCTAACGTTTGATTTTTCCGCAGGGCCCTCTAATATTAATTCTAATTTTTTAAGTTAAGAAACAGTTGGTTTTGTAACTCCACATGTTGCGATATCTGATTTTGTGCAATCCAGCGGATCTCAACCTAATAATTCATTGGGTATTTATCATGGTATGTGTGCATTTCCTGTCCATAATTCTCCTTTTGGTGGGAGGTTGAATATTTCAAATGTAAGTAAGGTAATTTTAATTGAAATTTTATAAAAAAATTTTAATCTTTTGGTGCATATTTATTTAATTATATTATATTGTATTATAGGTAACCGTGTCCCATGATCCAATTTTTAATGCTGAAGCTTCACAACATTCAATTTTTATTAGAGAGAATCTCCCTCGAAGAACATCTAGGCCACACAAATCAACTATATGTGATACGGGATGTCACTGTCAAAATGAGGAAGATTCGAAGGATTCAGAAAATAAAGACAAAAATGAAAACGTAGAAGATTCGAAAACTCAGAAGAAAAACTTTTATGTATCTTTATTATTATTTAAAAATGTAGTATTCTAATATGTTGCAGTAAGATTTTTATAAGTGTTGAGATTTGTTGTTTTGTGCAAATTTCAATCAAGAGTTTGAAATCAAGAATTTGTAGTATTCTCTAATTTTCAATATTCTCTAATCAAGAATCTGCAGTGTAATATCAACTCACAAATGTGTAGTATGCAGTATTCTCTTCTTTTTTTTTCAAAATATATAGTATGCAGTATTATCTTCTTCTTTTTTTTTCAAAATGTGCAGTATGGGGTATTTTCTTCTTCTTCTTCTTCTTCTTTTCCAAAATGAGCAGTATGTGGTATTCTCTTCTTCTTCTTTTTTTCAAAATGTACAGTATGCAGTATTCTCTTCTTTTTATTTTTACTTTTTAACTTAGGTCAAATCAACTATTTCGTATTTTATAATTTATAGTGTAGTGTAAAGTGTAATACAAATACAATGTAATATCAACTCACGGATTCCTTTTTTTAATTTTTAATTTTCAAAATATGCAGTGTTCTCTTCTTGTTTTACTTTTTAATTAACTTGAATGGTCAAATCAACTATTTATTATAGTATAATATAATATAAATACAGTGTTACATCAACTCACGAATCTCCTTTTAATTTTCAATTTACAAAAATGTGTTCTTTTTTTACTTTTTAACTTATTTGAATGATCAAATCAACTATTTATTATTTTACAATTTATAGTATAGTATAATATAAATGCAGTGTAAATATCAAATGCAGATTGACATGTATTTAAAAATGATCCATTATTATATTAATAACAAGACAAAAAATTACATTCATCTTAAAAACATAAACAATATATCTAAAATCGAGAAGGATATCGTGCCTTTGTGTGACCCGTTTTCTTGCAAACACTACATTTTCTGGCCATGCGAGCATGAGCTATATTCGTATCATTCTTAAGTCGACTTCTTACTTGGACACAGATGTCCTCATATATTTAGTATTTGCAATTAAATAAAATGGAATTGGCGGCCAATACACTTCATCACCCACGAGGCTAAATGTCCTATTGTATGTTTGTTTGTAATATTTTGTATTGTAGAATTTGCTTACATATGACTTTGGCTTGATTTCACGGAGTCCACAAAATTTAATGGCATGTGAGCATGGCATATGATAGTTTCTCCATTTTGCACAAAAACATTTCTTACCTTTTGTAGTAACCTTGTGGACATTTCCACCTTTACTATCATGAGCAAAAGTAAGAATTTCAAATGCTCCATCAGCAGTGTTGTAAGTCATCATATCAATGTGCCCTTGAACTCTTTGATAATAATCATTAAATTTTTTATCTATTGCAAGAGGCCACGACATTTTACTTTGAAGTAATACGACAACAAGGTTGTTTCTTTCGATAAAATGATCAACAGGAACTTTGAGCATCATGCGAACCATGGCAATCACAGGAAGCCCCCAACTTTTTTCAATAAACAATTATACGACTCAGACACATTTGTCGTTATAGCACCCCATCTACGACTATCATCCTTATACATTGTTCATTTTCCAAAGGAAATTCATTTAACCATATATATGCTGCAGGAGACATTGTTTCAAATTTTTTCTTCTGATGCTCTGTAGCAGCCAACCACATTAATTTCTCGAGTTCACTATTTACAATTTTTTTATTAAAATTTGCTTTTAAGTGTCGAACACAAAATATGTGGTATGTGTTGGTTGGACTCAACCAATCATAAGATTGAATACATTGCAAGATTCCTTGATGACGGTTAGAAATGAGATCAATTCCTTGCCGCTCACAAACAACATGTGTCCATAATAACTTGAGAAATCATGACCAAGACTTAAAACTCTCACGTGCAACTAAAGCATATGCAAGTGGAAAAATATTTTCATTCGCATCAATTCCAACTGCAATTAATAGTTTCATATCATACAAACCATAAAGATGTGTGTCGTTGATTGAAATGACAGGCCTACAACTTTTGAAACCATCAATGCTTACTTTAAAAGCCCAAAAAAAAAAAAAATTACTCACCTTGCATTGTTGTAGAATGGTGCTCCCACTCAATAATAGTGCCTGCATTGAATAATTGTAGTGCAGCCATGTTTCTAAGCAATGCCTTAAATGAACTTTCAAAATCACCATAAATCATTTGAAATGCTTTTCTCTGGCCTTTTTGTTCTTTCCTATAACTAGGAGTGAAATGATGTTTTTCTTTAATGATTTCATGGACCATCTTAATATTTATATCTGGATTTTACATAACTTATGGTATCAATGAAGTGACAATCATGTTACTGTTCAAATTGAAATGATCCGCTTATAGTTATCCATAAGACAAGTATACGACTCAATCATTTTTCCTGCCTTCCACATACCACTTGAAATCTCTCTAAAGCGAATCATCCAAATACACACCAACTCATAACGCTTGCAAATAACTTTCTAACTTTTACTCTTGGATCGATTACAAAGAAATTCTTTTTTTATTGTAAGACTATATGCTCTTACAGCAGATTTCATTTGCTTCTTATTCACAAATAGCATACCTAGTTGCATATACAAATTAGATTAATCAATATAAAATGAAAAAAATATTACAAAAAATTAAGTTTGCAAAAATTGAACCTGACTGAATTTATTTAAGATTGTTTGGATTTCAAAGTGCAGTTCGGATAGAGCCATCATCTCTTGTATAGATAAAATCTTCTGTACTTTCTTCAATGTGATCTAAGTATGAAATCATTGTAGAATGATGATTTACACTTTGATCTTCAACGGGTGCATTAGGTGCATTGTCTACATTATCATAATCATCATCATCATCAGACATTTCATCATTGTTTGTTGATTCATGCTCCAAAGGTTCATCACTATCCAACTCACCAACTCGATCATCACCCATAACATTGTTGTTCATAATTTGTGCACAATAATTCATTGCATCTTCAAGTTTGTCACACCTATAAAATATAGTGATATAAATATATTGTATAATAAAATAGTTTTTAATTTAATAAATAGAAAATATTACTTTATTTACCTATCAATTGACTCCGGTGAAAAAGAATGATGTCTATCACTCGAATTCAAATTATCCAAGTGCATGAAAGCATTGCTAGTCTCTCCCATATTGTAATCAGACACACTACAAACTAAACCATCATGTTGTGATTGTCTTTCAACTTCTGCCACTATTTGTTCTGGGACTGCATTCCTTGAAGAATCAATATTTAAATTTGAATATGTAGCATCACGAAGATCAAATTCACTATCAATAGGTGCTTGAACAATAGGACAATGCTCAGTTGATACACACATATCAAGCGTCCTTACATTAATTTGATCAACAAAAATTTAAACACCACGAAGAAACATAGATAATAAATCATCATTCCAAATACATGTCTCATCATACATTGCACGCCCATCAGATTTAAAGTAAGTTGAATATCTCCCAGTAATAATAATTACATCTTCTGGATCATTTATCTCTATTTTCTTCCTTAATAAGCGTCGTAAACAATCCTATTTAAGAGATAAAGAAAACATTTGGACTACTACAGGACGTCGCTGATATCGTATAGAACCACCTTCATGCACAATATTACCACTCTAATATAAATTTACTCTCACTTTATCATCCATTTTATTTTGAACGAGTAAAACAATCTAAAGTTTGAGCTATTATAGACAAATGAAAAAAAAAAATTCAATAAGGCGATTGAATTTTTAACTAAGAAGAATGATTGATTTTTTTTTAGTAAAGCGAGTAAATGATCATGAATATATAGGACAAGCATCGATTTTTTTAATGTTTATTATGATAAAATCGTTGCCCCAGCAGTGATTGTTTTTTTTAAAATTATTTTAAGAAATCTTTAGAAATATTTTAGAAAAATCGCTGCCTCAACAGTGATTTTTTTTTTAAAAAAAATATTTTTGGAGAAATCGCTGTCCCATCAACAATTTTTTAAAAAAACTTAGGGAAAATCACTGCCCCATCAGTGATTTAAAAAAGAAAACTTAAAATTTGTTTTAGGAAAATCGTTACCCCAGTAGCGATTTTTTAAGAATTTTCTTTTTTTGGAGAAATCGCTGCCCTAGCAGTGATTTCTTTTAAAGAATTTTTTTTTGTGGGGAAATCGCTGCCCCTACAGCGATTTTAATTAATTTTTTTTTTTTGAAGAAATTGCTGCCTGGGCAGCGATTTCCTTTAGGATTTTTTTTAACGGGGGTTAAAAAGAGCAAGGATATCACTGATGGGGCAACGATTTGTCCGTTTTGGTACTAAAAAAATCAGTGGCCCTTTATGCATTTTGGAAGAAAAAAGTGATCCTTTAGGCTCCGAACTCTTTTTTATGCATTGCTATCATACTTAGTACATTCCATGTACTAATGCATACTTGTGCCTACATTGTTTAATAATGTAGGGTTCGATGCTCCTACCTCTCACACTCGTGGTTAGTTGATCATTCTACCGGATTCAAAAGTTGGTGAGTCTTCATGTTCCGAGGACCGAGACACTTTTATATGCTTTCCTTTATCATAGTTTTCAGAAATTGTATGTGATGTATGGGTTACGTCCCAATCATTTTTTTTGATGTATTAGATGGCTTGTTGAGACTATGTTAAACTTTCACTTTGTTAAGATCTTTTGATATGAGAATGCTACTTTTGAAATCTTTATTTATATTATCTTGTATTATGTATGCTAAGTGGCTTGTGTAGGGCCTTTTGGGATTCTATGCACCATGCTACACCTAGGGTATACTTTGAATCATGACAATACTGCATTATATTGTAGTAAGTCTTAAATAAACTTATTAAGTTTCAAAGTTATTCGCCAAAATATCTATCATGTTGAGACTGCTAATGAAGGAAAGATTGAGTATCTTTACATTACTACAATTAATACATAGAAGAAAATTGTGTATGAAAAATTACCTGCACTGTCTTCTAGGTTGTACTATATAAGTATTGGTACAGTTGAATCACATGCCATAGTAAGAAAAAGATTTACTAATTTTAATGATTTTATCATTTGGCATGACTTGTTGGTCCATTCTGATTTTAATATGATGCGCAAAATAATTGAAAATTCACATGGGTACACCTTAAAGAGCCCAAACATCCTTCAGTCAGAGGAATTCTCTTGTGCTGCTTGTTCTCAAGGAAAGTTGATCATTAAACCATCAACAGTCATGATTGGAATTGAATTCCCTTGTTTCTAGAATGTATACAGGGTGATATATGTGGGGCAATTCATCTTGCATGTGGACCATTTAAATATTATATGGTTTTGATAGATGCTTCTACAAGATGGTCACATGTGTGCTTATTATCAACTCGCAGCATGACTTTTTCGCAATTGTTGGATCAAATAATAAAATTAAAAGTACAATTTTCAGACTACGCAATAAAGACAATTCGTCTAGATAATGCTGGTGTGTTTACATCTCAAGCATTTAATGATTATTGTATGTCTATTGTAATAACAGTTGAACATCCAGTTGCTCACGTTCATACTCAGAACGATCTAGCAGAATCATTGATTAAATGTGTTCAATTAATAGCTAGACCATTGATAATGAGAAAAGTTGTTTGTGTCTATGTGGGGGCATGCTATTTTGCATGCAGCAACACTTGTGCGCATAAGGCTGACCAATTATCATGAATTCTCTCCATTTTGTTTTTGGTCAAGAGCCAAATATTTTCATCTTAGAATTTTTGGATATCCGGTATATGCTTCGATTGCTCCACCATAACGCACAAAGATGAGCCCTTAAAGAAAGTTGGAGATATATGTTGGGTATGAATCTCCTTCAATCATAAAATATTGGAGCCTATGACTGGAGATTTATTTAAGGAAAAATTTACTAATTGTCATTTTGATGAATCAATATACCCAACATTAGGAGGAGAACATAAAAAGTTGGGAAAAGAGATAGATTGAAACTTATCATCAATATCTCATCTGGATCCTTGAACAAATCAATGTGAGCAAAAAGTTTTAAAAATAATTTATTTACAGAATATTGTGAATCAACTGCCAGATGCTTTTACTAATCTTCCAAGAATTACTAGATTGCATATTCCAGCGGCTAATGTTCTAGTTTGAGTTGATGTCTCGACGGGACAAATTGTTAAAGCAAATGAGTCTAGACTAGATTTAAAGCGTAGTAGACCAATTGATTCCAAGGATAAGAATCCTCATAAGAGAAAAGGAATAGATAATCAAGATGATCATGATGTGAAGGAAATTTCACATGAAGAGATTCGAGTCATAACAAATGATGAAACCTCCGAGGGGGTTCAAATTTCTAAAAATA
Source organism: Solanum appendiculatum (assembly GCA_018342035.1). NCBI lineage: Eukaryota > Viridiplantae > Streptophyta > Magnoliopsida > Solanales > Solanaceae > Solanum > Solanum appendiculatum. The sequence continues at coordinate 145,210 of JAGDQO010000414.1, forward strand.
ATGAGAATAAGGAAATTTTAATGTATTATGTCTCGATGAGAAAGAGGTGGAACTAAAATAATGTTGTGATTGACAATATTTTTACCTATAATGTTGCTATTGAAATAATGCAACAAGATGAAGATTTTGAACCAAAATCTATCGACGAATGTAGACAGAGAAATGATTGGCCAAAATGGAAGGACGCAGTTCAATCAGAATTGACTTTACTAAAACAATGTGAAGTTTTTTGACCAATAATCTGAACACATTAAGGTATCAAGCCAGTGGAGTACAATGAGATTTTTTGTGCAAAAAAAATGAAAAAGGTGATCGTGAGATATAAAGCCTGACTTTTGGCTCAAGGTTTTTCTCAAAGAACTGACATTGATTACATGGAGACATATTCTCCTGTGGTGGATGCAATCATCTTCAGGTATTTAATAAATATGGCAGTTCTTGAAAAGCTTGAAATGCGCCTGATGGACATTGTCACAGCCTATCTATATGGCTCATTGGACCACAACATTTTAATGAAAATTCCTGAAGCATTCAAGGTGCCTAAAAAATATAAAGGTTCAAGAGAAACTTGTTCAATAAAGCTTCAAAAATCTTTATATGGATTGAAACAGTCAAGGAGGATGTGGTACAATCGTCTTAGTGAATATTTGATAAAGGAAGAGTACAAAAATGACCCAATTTGTCTCTGCATTTTCATAAAACATTCAAAATCTGAATTTGTTATAATAGTCGTGTATGTTGATGACTTGAACATCATTGGCACTCGTAAAGAGCTTTTAGAAGTTGTTGAGTGTTTGAAAAGGAATTTTGAAATGAAAGATCTCGGTAAGACAAAATTTTGTCTTGGCCTACAGATTGAGAATTTGACAAATGGAACACTTGTCTATCAATCAACATACACAGAAAAGATTTTAAAACGATTTTACATGGATAAATCACATCCATTGAGTACCCCAATGGTGGTAAGATCGCTCGACATCAATACAGATCCATTTCAACCTCAAGAGAAGGATGAAGAGCTTCTTGGTGATGAAACCCCATATCTTAGTGCAATTGGGGCACTAATATACCTTTCTAATAATACTCGACCAGATAATTGGGAAATATGTAATTTTTCTTTGTAAAAAAATATATCAACCTCAATGTATGAAGATAATGCTGCATGTATAGCTCAATTGAAAGGAGGATACATCAAAGGAGACCGGACAAAGCACATTTTATTAAAGTTTTTTCACACATGATCTTCAACAAAATGGTGAAATAGAAGTTCAATAGATCCGTTCAAGTGATAATCTTGCTGATTTATTGTAATACCCCATATTAACTAATGGACATTTAGGCAATTAAAGAAAATTAGAAGAAGAGAAAGTAATATATACTTATATTTTACTTCTGTTTCTAGTTTTTTTTTTAAAAACAATTTAATGCAAGGGCTAAAGCCCAAAGTAATAGCCCATCTGGAAAAGAAACGAAAAGAGAAAAAGTTGGGATTAGGGGTTGGGACTTATTCGTATATCAACAGCGAATAAATAAAACAGAAAGCCAGCAGCTTGATAGATAGGGATAGAGAAGAAGTAGAAGAAGTATGAAGCAAGGGGGACAGTACGCGGAAAGGGAAAAAGGGTTCATCAGAGATTTTATCTAATTTAAGGTAAATCTTTTCTTCCTCTATAGCTTTACCTTGATCCTTAGCAGCCTTGCCATGATTCTTTGTAGTTTTACCATGATCGATTCTAAGTCTAGATAATCTACTTTGGGTGCTGAAATTTTACTACTAGAGACAATTATTTAGACAGCAAGGTGTAATTTGGAGACAGAAGTAGATGAATAAGTTATGTAAATTAGTTGAAGTTAGTAAGTTATGATAAGTTAACTTACTCATGGCGTGGGTAAATATATTTTAGCTAATCAAGGGTCAAATAGGAATCTGGAGGACTAGGTATCCTAAATTTATCCGGAATTAGCCTAAATAAGGAAACTAACTTGAGTTCAACATGATATGATTATAGATTGATCGAAGGAGGCCATACAAATTACTCGAGTGACGAGTTTGGTACTTCAACACGCTTAACATATGAAGAGGAACCTGTGGCTATTGTTGACAGACAAGTAAGAAAGTTAAGATCAAAAGAAATTGTGTCCGTAAAAGCCTTATGGAGAAACCATACCATTGAAGAAGCGACGAGGGGGTTGGAAAAGAAGCCTTATGGAAAACCATACCTTCTTCTTTCTTTCTTTTTTTTTTTTTTGTCTTTTTCTTTTTTTGGTTAGTTTATCATCTTTTTAATTTTTCCTCTCTTTTAATATTTTTGACTTTTTAAGAAAACAAAATAAATACAAAATATTAAAATACTAACTAATTACTTTCAGATTAATAAAAAAAAACTAGACCACAATAATAAATAAATAAGAAAAATACAAAATTATGTGATTATGGGCCTGCATAAACTATATTTGACATTTAGTGTGATTTGTTTTTTAAAAAACAGAATTATGTGACCTTTGCCGCTGTACTTTTCTTCCTACGGTATTCGGTATCTGATTCTTCTGCTTCCTTCCTTAATGATATACCATGTCAGTATATAATATATTGTGATGGTATCATTGAGAAAGGAGTTGGTTGTACATGAAAGGTTGTAGGAAATCTTAATGATACCACAACAGTATATGAATATATGAAAATAGTCATTAATGATATCATGTCAGCATATGATATGTTATGATGATATTATTGTTGAGAAATGAGTTGGTTATACATGAATGATTGTAGAAAACCTTAATGATATCATAACAATAAATGAATATATGAAAATAATCCTTAATGATACCATATAAGTATATGATATGTTGTGATAGTATCATTGAGAAATTAGTTGATTGTACATGAATGGTTGTAGGAAACATTAATGATGCCATAGCAATATATGAATTTATTGTTATGATATTATTAAGGAATAAGTAGTTTTTTTTTAAATGAATGAATAAAGAAAACCTTAGTGCTATCGCAACAGTATATTCATATATTGTGACGATATCATACATGATCTGAGTAGTGTTACCAATATATGAAATAGTCCATAATGATACCATGTTAGTATATAATATGTTGTGATAATATCATTGAGAAGTTATGAGTTCCTCCCTTGAAGGACTGCTCATCTGTCAGTGATATCATGCTATTATATATATATAATGTGTTTGTATCATTAAGGAATGAGTTGGTTGTATATGAATGAAATGTAGGAAATCTTAATGATGCAATAGCAATATAAGTTTATACTATTATGGTATCATTAATGAATGATTAGTATTGTGAATGAATAAAGGAAGGAAACATTAGTGCCATCACAACAGTATATTCACATACTATGATGGTATCATACATAATCTGAGAGGGGTTACTGATTATATGAAACAATCCTTAATGATATCATGCCATTATATGATGGTATCATGGAGGTGTCGTTAAATGATTGGAATACACATCAATGATACCATGATAATATATAGATATATTGTGGTGGTATCATTACGGACTGAAGCAAATCGCAATGAAACCATGTTAGTATATAGATATATTGTGATGGCATTATGGAGGTCTCACTAAAGTATTGAAGCATAAATCAATATTACCATGAAAGTGTATAAATATACTGTGATAGTATCACTGCAGACTGGACCAAAAGAAAAAAATCAAAAATAAAAAATGAAAAGGAAATTAACTGAAAGAAAATATAAAAAACAAAATATAGAATGACCAAAAATGTGAAATTACATTGTGGTGAAAAAATAAAGAACATTATGATTGAGAAAAAATTGAATGAAAAAGAAAGAAAAATAATAAAGAATAAAGAAATAATCAGAAAAAAGGACAAAAGAAAAGGAAAGGAACATAAAATGATGAAATTAAAAAAATAAAGAAAAAATAAAATAAAAATATAAAAATAAAAGGAACTAATAAAAGAGAAAAAAGGAGAAAAATAAGAGCAAGAATAAAAGAAATAAAGAAAAAACGAATAAAGAAATATACGAGAGAAAAGTAAAATTAAAAAGAAGAAAAAGAGTATATAAAATAAAAAATGGGTATGAATTAGATTATGATGTAAAAGAAAATAACAAATAAAATAATTTGGAAAAAAATAAATGAACAAAAATGCATAAAAAAAAAGAAGAAAGAGCGAAAAAAATACACGAATAAAGAAATATATGAGAAAAATGAAAAAAAAAGAAAGGAAGTATATGAAATAAATATTGAGTATAAATCTGATTATAGTGTAAAAAGAAATAATTTTTTTTTTTAAAAGTTTAAATGAACAAAGAAACATAAAAAGAAAAAAGAAGAAGAGGTAGAGAAATAAAAAATAAAAGAATTAAAAAGGAGCTAAATAACTAAAGATACAAGGAAATGGTGTATTTATAGTAATTATTTAGGGGCATAAATATAAAAGGGTATATATCTGTAATTAATTTGCTTTTATAGGGCATATGCTTAGTTTCCCTTATATAAAACCCCTAATGACCTAAAAAGGAAAAAACGTTGTCGCCTCTCTTCCCTACTAATCATTTCGCGTGTTTTCTTCTCTTTCCTCTTCCTTTCCCTCTTCTTCTTCCACTACAAGAAAAAAGATCTTTAGCGAAGGAAAAATTGGTTGCTAAAAGTCTGAATTCGGTAGCTAGTAATCAATAACGACCAAAATTATTTTGGTCGTAGCTGATCGCTATAAGCTTTGACGTTAAAAGTTTAACGATCGAATTTTCTATCCGATCGTTAGAAATATTTAGTGACAGTAATAAACTCGATCGTTATACCTCCTTTTAACAAAAAAAAATTCTTTTACTAATTATTATTCCAGTTGTTAAAAACCTTTAATATCAACAAATCTAGTCATTATAAGTTCTAATAGAAACATAATTTTATTGTAGCTAATTGTTATTTGCTGGAAGAGATGATGAAGAAAATCAATATTTTTATGACATTCTATAGTTAATTACAAAGTACAAAAGCATCACATTCTCAAAGAAATTTTAAATTGTATAGTTAATACTGAATTGTACTGTCTTTTATGAATATCCAAACGATACCTTTGCTGCTATTGTTGTTCGGGTAAGAAGACTAATGAACCAAAAAAAGGGAGAAGTGCATAAATCGACCTTTAACTTTAGCTTTAAGTAGTGATTCTTCAGCGACGCAAATAAGACATGCTCCACATCTCATTTCCTCAAAAAACAATTATCAGCTTCTTTGTCCTGACAACAAAATGTTTCATCAAAGTAAACCTTTTTAGAGTAATTCATATATAATATTCTAATAAGCATATATAACTGTGTTAATGGACAATGAGACAATTTTAGTGACAATTTGAGCTTCCAAACAATAAGAATCAAAATAAATCACAAAAGAAATCATGTAAAATACTACTTACTCAAGCACCACCACCCCCTCCCCGCGCCCCACAACTTCAATCCACTTACAGAAAAAGGAAAAGAAAAAAATGGTTGCATTAACAATTGCAGATTTTTATTCTTATTTTTCTCATAACATTTGTATTTATTCCATAAAAAATAAGAAAACTCAATCAAAAACACCCAAGAAATATAAGTCAATAGGTAGGCTAGACAATATGCTGTCCTCGGTAATAAATCTGAAAATTCTTAGGAGATTTGTATTGAACAACTTTGAGTGTCCACATCAAGAATTTATTTCTGTAATTATTTTTAAATTTACGTACAAACGTTATTCTTGATGTAATGTTACTTATTAGAATTACTAGTAGCAGACTACTCATTCTGAACATGGACCAAACACAAAAAATGATTTGAACAATACCACACCTTTTAATATATAGAGATAGTTTCGTTTTCTTGTGAGTAGTATTAGCTCTTGAAGTAGCTTATGATTTTTGTAATGGAAGAAATTTATAGTGGTATTCAAGTATGCAACTAAGTATGTAGCCAAGGATGGAAAGTTCAGCGGTTAAACTATTACTTGACTGAAACACTCATAGAGCTATATTCAACTAAATAATAAAGATACAACTACATTTTAAGTTTCATGAAAACTTTGTACATAAAGTGTGCAACAAAAATATAAAAGAACGTTGTTGTTTCATCACTCTCACAAAGGTACACATTATTAACTAAGAGCAACATGAATATTGAATAATAGTAGTCAAGACGTGGGAGTTAGAATCTTACCTCTCCTCTAACAAACAACATGAAAAATAATTAGATAATTGTGCATTTAATGACTCAACAAGAAAGCTGGAAGCTCCCAACACTTCATCGTTGTAGCTTTTTGTGATGTGCACAGAAGTAAATCAAGTTTTTTTTAGGTACCTATGGAAACAAGTTTTGATTTTTCACAAGGTCGTATGTCACCCCATTGCTATCCTCATTTGCATCTCCAAATTTAAGTACCCAACTTCACTTGTTGCGAGACATATAATCCAAAACAAAGAAACGAATAGTCAAATTAAATGAAGTAATCATTGTAAGTACAATGAAATATTCAGAAGTACATTAAAAGTTTAGGAGTTATAATGACACTAAAACTAAATAAAGAAATGTACTTTTGCTAATTCATCGTAAACCTTGACAATATTTTTCCTTCAGTCATAACTAAGAGAGTGATATTTTATGAAACCATAAATCTGGTATCTTCAAAGAGTGAGTTTTCATCATGTTGAAAGTAAAAATATCTAGCATAAGAAATAGGTATTTCATATGCAACAAAGTATAATGGCTTGTCACATGGCAAGAAAAGCATTAATAGTAAATATACCAAAAAAAGTGAATGTATCGATATGGTAAAGTACAATAAGCGCATTTAGAAATTCACAGATTAAAATAATTGACATATAAAATTTAACATTGAAGACTTAAAATACAGGTTTTCCTCCATTAGGCTTCCATATTTTATGACCAATCCCTGGTACATGCCACAGCAATAACAACAACAACAACATTCCCAGTGAGGTCCCACAAGTGAAATCCTAGGAGGGTGGAATATACACATACTTTACCATTACCTAGTGGAGGTAGAGACTCCACTGGCTAATGTACCCTTTTATATCGTGCAGCCTACCTAGTGACAAATTACATTAATAAAATCATCACATGATATCAATTAAAAAGATTGAAAAGTATTGATCAAAACTATTCACTAATTCAAGTGAACTAAGCAAATAATTATTAAATTACAATAATATCAAGAAAAACGGCCAAACAAAGGAGAAAAGAAATGAGTGAACCATTTATTTTTACACCTTCATTCAGTGAAAGATCAAATCAAATAATTTACAAACCCAGAATTTGTTTCACTTCAGAAATTGAAAAGCAATTACAAAATCAAAAACAATTCCATGAACAAATTGGAAAATTTGGAATTTGGAAGATATCACCAACATAATCCAAAAATAAATCCCTAGCAATTCCAATCAACAAGTAAAAGGATAACAAAAGGGGGTTAAGAAAGAAATTGAAGAAATAATGGAATCAAAAAATTTACCTTTGTCAACGTAAGCTCTAGTTCATTGGATCTCTCTTGCAGAAGATTTTTATACAAGAACTTTTCAAAAATAGTTAGACGGTCTTATCCAGGCCATCACCCAACATATTCATATTCATTTAATATGATAAATCAGTCTTTTTATTTCAACTATTCCGAATAAAAAAATGAAAAGAATATATATATATATATATATATATATATATATATATATATATATATAGAAGTTTCAACAAACTGAAAACCCATATCTTTTATCTTATAAGGGTTGAATGTAGGGTTAGGAGAAAGGAGAGCAATTTCAAATCAATTAAAAAAAAATTATAAAATAGAGTTTGAACGAAATTGATTAAAGAATTCCATAACCTAATTTGAGTTAGACAAGATTGCAAAGCATACAATGAATAAAAATATAAAAATAAAAGGAAATTGAAAATAGATCAGCCTAATCCTTGAAGAAACGAAAATACATGAAGTTAAAGTCACATGAAATTACCTCACAAATTATCTTTTCATGTAATTTAGTACTCAAGCCTCCAATGTAATTGAAGCAATAAGAAAAGAGGAGCAATTTTATTTTAAGTTTGAGATGGAAGTTCAATATCCCACCAAATAATTAGTATCAATGATGAAATATTATATTCTTTAAAGACTGCATTTTATCCTCTCCTTAAAATATAACTAAAACTTATCATTAACAACTGAATAAATATATGGTCGTCGTATGTATATTTATAATGATCAAATTCATGTCCCATGGTTAAGAAGTGGTCACTAAAAGCCAAATTTCTTGTAGTCTTCTTCTTCTTCTTCCTCCTCCTCGAAACACCCCAAAAGTTCCTAAGCCCATATCAGACCTACGAAAGATTAGAAAATTTGGAACCAGCAGAATTGGGTTTGTACAGAATCTTACACGGATCATGAAAGGAAACACGGGCCGTGATAGGATCCGATCAAAGCTCAGAATTTGAAAAATTGAAAGAGAGTTTCACGGAATTCTGGTCTTTTACGGGAGCTTGTATAGCTTGTGAACGGATCCACAAACCATAGAGGCTTTTAGAGAAGCTGACACTCTGAACTCTGAATGGGATTTTATTTACGAGCACTTCCATGGACCTTGAAGTGCTACATGGCCCATAGATGCATCCGTGAATGGGCTTCGTCGGTTTTAAGTCAGAGTTATTTTCATCTTTTTCCACTCTTGTAATTCCTATACCATGTCGTTTTAACCTATTCTAAGTGGGATTAGGGGGATTTTATCAGCCAAGAGCTCCCCATTCACTCATAACTTCCCCATAATCAGTTTCTTCTCTCTAAAGGAAGAACTAAGATTCCAAGCTTCAAGTTTCCATTCCTAGAATCAAGTCAGGGTTTCTACTCGGGGTATTTATGAGATTTCATCAATGGGTATCCCTCCACCCATTGAGTCCCAATAAAACCTCAATTTCTCAAATTTATGATTTCTAAGAGCTATAACTTTTTGTGATCTTCATGGGTTTTGATTGTAAATTAGTTTTCTTCATGATCAGATCCTAATCACATGTTTTACTCATGAATTCCATGATTTCAAGTATAATTCCATGTTTTCAATGATAATTCCATGGACCGATAGCATACAAGTATTTTAATGACTTAGAACTTCGCTATTTCAGATGAATATCTCAGATTATCAGATTTTCATAAATTATGATGCTTTCAAATAAAGTATCTACTAGATGATGTTCAGTTATCTTGATTTATGAGCTACTCAGTATTTATCAGTTATCCGTATGATCATTATTATTAGATTATTATCGTTTCCATATTATGCATGTTTCTGTTGGGAGTAATACATAACAACGAGCGGATTTAGAAATGAAGGTTTCGGTCAGCATTTGTAGACCTTTAGTAGCAATTTCCCAAGTCCCAGAACTACGTGTAACTATAGGATTATGAGTCGACCTTAGATAATAGATCCACCTTAGCTCAAATATCAGGTACCTTACATTGGCAAGGATTGGTATCATGACCCAAACTACCCCTGGACATGACATGGTGAATAGGGTCTCGAAAGACTCTAAACAAGCCACTTGATATAAGCATGACACTAAGATAAACATTGTAACATAATAAAGCATAAAAGCAAAATAGAAGTTAAAGCTTAATCTCATAAGATACCAAAATCAGTGTATAAAAGTAAAATGTGGAAATCTACTAAGTCTGACAACAAGCCTCTACTAATCATAGAAGCGGCTAGAAAAAGCCCTAGATCACAAAAAAAGTCTGAGAACTAAAAAGACTGAATGAACATAAAATTGATAATGTGGCCATGCCCTCGAACCATGATGACTCACCAAACCGCTAAGCTGATCAATCCAAACTAGCCACGGCCGGATGAAGGAACGTTAGAACCTGTATTATAAGACAATATAGGCTCAAAAGAATGTATACGTTAGTACTTGGGATGTACTGAGTATGAGAAAAGATGCATGAGTATAAACGTGATAATATGACAAGTCTAAAAATATGATAATGCATGACCAAGTAAGACATATCAATTGGATAAGCTTAGTTCAAAAGTCATGTAAGAAGGTCAATGCAATAGTCTAATATCACATCGTCAGTAAAGGCATGACATATTTGTACAACATAAGCTAAGTGAGAAATCATAATCTTTTATGGGAGGTTTATCATTGACCGACATAAACCATGTGAGCTATAACATGGAGTTCAGTATACTGCTCCCACACCGAAATGAGATTTTCTACTTGCCAAAGTAAGGACCATGTTCTTAAGCTTAGGTGGATCCACTAGCTACTATCCAATTGGGACAATCCTACGGGGGCACATAGTTCAGGGACCTAGGTAATCGTCACTGGTCCAACTCAATGCTAAGTAAGTTTTCAACGAAAATACATATAGAACCATATAAAGTTCATAATCTTAGTCTTTGAAGTGGTAAGAATCTAGTAATACCAATTCAATTAAAAAGACGCATAATCGCAAGAATAGCCTTTAAAATATCATAATTTCAAAACATAATCAATTCATAAGATACACTTAATCAAAAGCATCTAAATCATTATAATTTTTCATTAAGAGAATACTTCAATCGGAAGCAACCTAATTTCATAAAACACGACATACTCTATGTCACGACCCAGGGTAGCCCCTAGATGTAACATGGCGTACAAGACCCCGAGAGGCCTGACACAAGCCCTTAGCATACATAACATACAAGATAATAGAGAAAAGAATTACAAAGAGCATTATATAACAAAACAGCAGAAGTCTACAACTTATGTCTCAAGCCATCTAACATAACAGAATAGAAATGAAGGTTTGGGACGTAGCCCAGTACAATATCCAAAAGCATAACGAAAAGCATGAAAACGTAACAAGGTTAGGTCCTCGGACATAGGAGGCCTCACCAAGTCTTTACTATCACTGGAACTGACTAGCCACGAGTGGAATGAGAAGAACCGCCAAGTCCTACATCAATAGAATCAATGTAGGTAAAAGTATGCGTTAGTACAATCAAGTACCAAGTATGATAGCAATGCATAAAAGGGCATATAAACCATGCTAGAATGACATATAATCATGACATGCAATGGCCAAGCTAAAACATGATAGAACATAAGAAACATGAAGCATAAAACAAGGCCAAGACAAGCTACTCATCTTTCCTTTACTTTACTTTAAACCATCATCATGAGAACACTTGTTCATTAACTTGTGGGGGAATAGCCTTAACTGACATATAAGACCATGTGAGCTATCAACATGGAATCCGGTGTTTGATCCACACCGAAAAGGGGTGTCCTACTTGCCAAGGTAAGACCATGAACTGTTTAGATTGTGTCTATCATAGACCACCACCCTATGGTGGCACATAGGCTATGGGACATGGGTAATCGCCACTTGTCCACTCGGTACTAAGCATATTTCCCACGAAATTATCATAGTTCATTTTATCTTAGGTAGACATGGGTAATCGCCTCTTGTCTACATTAGGGAACATGGGTAATCGCCTCTTGTCCCTTCATAAAATAGCTCCTTAAGAACATGAGTAATCGCCTCTTGTCTACATTAGGGAGCATGGGTAATCGCCTCTTGTCCCTTCATAGAATAGTTCATTAATCATGGATTCAAGCTTAGTTGAGCAAACCTTTCAATAAGTTATGAATCATTACGTGTGAGAAAACCTTTCACACTCATAGGTTGAGCATTACATGAGAAACCCTTTCACAACTCAACAAAACGCACTAACATACCATAAACTTCATAAAACATGCATGAGTTCACAAGGTTCATATTTACATAGCTCATCATGCTCTTAACTCATAAATCATGGGTTCATAAGCTTCTCCTCAAACATGCAATTCAATGCAAGCAAATACTTAGAAATCCATAAATCAAGGCAATTTTAGTCATAATTGAGGGAACCCACATAATAGAGGAAAATCATGGATTTTGATTCAACATGCATCTTTTCATAAAATATCCTCTTTTCATCATTCATAGTCTTACATGGAATTCATAGCTTGATAATCATAATCCTTAACTCACTTCACAAAGAGTTCATGCAATTCATCTTTTCTCAATCAACCCACAATCATAAGCATAATCATAAATTGGGGGATACTTAGCATAAGCTCATGGGATTCATCAAGTTGCATGTAAACCACGCTAAATCGTGCACTAGCTTACTTTACCACGCTAGATCGTGCACTATCAACCATAACATCAACAATGGAAAGCTTAATGAAGAACCCATAAGAATTTGTCAAACCCTAACTCTCTTGGGCAAGACTATACCTTGAAAACCTTAAGGAAAAGAGGACCCATCGGACGAAAGACTCCAAATGGTAAATACTATCATACCTCAATGCCAATGCCTTGAAATAAAAGGGGATTGATGACCTTGATGAGAACCCTAGCTCTCTTCTTCTCCTTCTTGTTCTTCTAGAGAGAGAAATATTTTGGGAGATGAGAGTTGGAAAATGAAGGGGTTAGGGCTTACAAAATATAAATAGGGCCAAGGTTTAGGGGCAAAATCGTCTAGTATAAGGAATAAACATTTAGGGAAAAAGTCCAAAAAGCCCTTAACTAAACTGTCGGGGCAAATCGACGGACAGGACCTACGGTCCGTACATTCACTGACGGACCGTCCTGCTCTTCCGTCAATCGATTCAGAAAGTTCGTTTTGGACTGAAAATTTGGCTAAGTCTGGAAGGCATCTACGGAACCCATCTATGGCCCGTAAACTGAACTACGAACCGTCCTGCTATTCCGTAGGTCAAGGTTCAGAAACTCAATATTTATAAAGCTGGCAGGGCCATCGACGGTTACCATCTACGGCCCGTCACTCCACCTACGGTCCGTAGATGGCCTCCGTCGCACTGGCACTAGAAAAAAAATTTAAAAATGCATTTTCTTTCTTTTCAAAAAATGGGGTGTTACAAGATCTCTCCCTTGGGGACATTCGTCCTCGAATGAGAACTTGGATATCCTGAGAAGGGCGATAGACTCGGACTAACAACCCAACCTAGCATGCAAGAACGTAATTGCATATATCCGAGGAGGAAACATCAACTCCAAGCTAAAGCATGCTCAATACAAAATTCATGAAGACTTTATGCAACTCATACTCAATGCACAATTATATATATCATGCTAGACTCTTCATGAACATGCATAAATCAAGGAATCATAGATACAACGATGACACATGAGACCAAAAGAATGAACCATGAGGAACTAGGTACCTTAAGCTAGAGGAGGATTGGAAGGAAAAAGATGAGGATAGCGAGACATCATATCGGTCTCGGCCTCCCAAGTAGCACCCTCAACTAATTGATTCCTCCATAGAACTTTCACGGAAGCAACTTCTTTCTTTCTCAACTTCCGGATTTGTCGGTCTAGAATCTCAACCGGAACCTCTTCGTAAGAAAGGCTATCCTTAATGCCAAGAGTCTCTATTGGCACTACAGAGGTCGGATCACCAACACACTTTCTCAACAATGTGACATGGAAAATCGGATGCACTGATGCCAACTCATTAGGCAATTCAAGCTCATAGGCAACCTTACCAATACGCCTCAAAATCTGATATGGGCCTACATAACGGGGACTAAGCTTCCCTTTCTTCCCAAATCTCATTACACCCTTCGTAGGTGAAATTTTCAAGTAAACCCAATCATCAACATCAAATTCTAATTTTCTTCTTCTGACATCGGCATAAGACTTTTGTAGACTTTGAGCCGTTTTCAGCTTTTCTCTAATAAGCCGAACTTTCTCCATAGCTTCATGCACTAACTCGGGGCCTATCAAAGCAACTTCCCCAATTTCAAACAAACCTATGGGAGATCTACACCTCCTACCATAGAGAGCTTCAAATGGAGCCATACCAATACTAGAATGGTAGCTGTTATTATAAGCAAACTCAACCAAAGGCAAATGTTCATCCCAATTACCCTTGAAGTCTATTGCACAAGCTCTCAACATATCTTCCAAAGTTTGGATGGTACGCTCTGCTTGCCTATCGGTTTGGGGATGAAAGGCCGTGCTAAGCTTAACACGAGTACCAAGGCCCTTTTGGAAAGATTTCCAAAACTGAGAAGTAAACTGTGTACCACGATCGGAGATAATGGATAAAGACACTCCATGCAACCTAACCATCTCCCTCAAGTACAACTTAGCATAATCCTCCGCTGAGTAAGAAACCTTGACGGGAATGAAATGGGCTGATTTCGTCATACGATCTACAACCACCCAAATCGAATCATACTGGAGCTGAGTGCGCGACAAGCCAACAATAAAGTCCATGTTCACATCTTCCCACTTCCAAGTAGGAATGTCAATATCTTGTGATAGACCTCCCGGTTTTTGGTGTTCAACTTTCACCTGTTGGCAATTAGGACATCTAGCCACAAATCCCGCAATGTCCTTCTTCATCCCATTCCACCAATAAATCTCCCGCAAGTCACGGTACATCTTGGTAGCTCCCGGGAGAATGGAATAATGAGAACCATGGGCTTCAATCAAGATTTGTCCTCATAGGTCATCTACATTAGGGACACATAAACGACCCTGATATCTGAGCACTCCATCTCCCCCTTGGTAGAAAGCCTCTACGGACTTCTTTAGCACCGCTTCTTTCAATTCGACTGGGTTCGGGTCAAGATATTGCTTAGCTTTCACATCCTTCACATAGGAAGATTCTGAACCATTGTGGACCATAACACCACCTTGGGTGGAATCAATTAATCGCACACCCAAACGAGCCAATCTATGAACATCACAAACTAGTTCCCTTTTACCATCTTCAATATGGGCAACACTACCCATTGACATCCGACTAAGTGCATCTGCCACCACGTTAGCCTTGCCAGGGTGATAGAGGACATTCATGTCATAGTCCTTTAATAGTTCAAGCCACCTTCGTTGGCGAAGATTTAGATCCTTTTGCTTAAATACATATTGCAAACTCTTATGGTCGATAAAGACGTCAACATGGACACCATACAAGTAATGCCGCCATATCTTTAGAGCAAACACAACTACCACTAGCTCCAAATCATGAGTAGGGTAATTCTTTTCATGCATCTTTTGTTGCCTTGAAGCATAGGCAATGCCTTTCCCATTTTGCATAAGTATGCACACCCCAACCCAATTCTGGAAGCATCACAATAGACCACAAATCCATCGGACCCTTCCGGTAGGGTCAACATCGGAGCCGAGGTAAGTCTATCTTTCAACTCTTGAAAACTCGCTTCACACCTTTCAGACCAAGCAAACTTAGCCTTCTTTTGAGTTAGAGCCATCAATGGTGAAGCAATTGAAGAAAACCCTTCAACAAACCTCCGATAGTAACCGGCTAAACCCAAGAAACTACGAATATCCAAAGGTGATAAAGGTCTAGGTCAATTCTTAACCGCATCTGTCTTCTTAGGATCTACCTTGACGCTTTTATCGGAAATAATGTGACCAAGGAAGGCTACGGATCTTAACCAAAACTCACATTTCTTGAACTTAGCAAAGAGTTGTTGGTCCTTGAGATCTTGCAACACAATCCTCAAATGATCAGCATGCTCACTATCACTCCTTGATTAAATCAAGATATCATCTATAAACACAATGACAAATATATCAAGGTATTATCTAAACACCCGATTCATCAAATCCATAAATGCGGCTGGAGCATTAGTCAACCCGAAAGACATCACTAAAAACTCATAGTGCCCATATCTTGTCCGAAAAGTTGTTTTCGGAATGTCATCATCCCTTACCTTCAATTGGTGATAGCCCGAACGAAGATCAATCTTAGAGAAATAACTAGCCCCTTGGAGTTGATCAAACAAATCATCAATTCTTGGGAGAGGATACTTATTCTTGATAGTAACCTTATTCAGTTCGCGGTAGTCAATACACATACGGAGTGACCCATCTTTCTTTCTAACAAACAAGACCGGAGCACCCCATGGAGAAATACTTGGTCGGATGAAGCCCTTATCCAACAAATCTTTTAGTTGCCCTTTTAATTCCTTAAGCTCTGCCGGAGCCATTCTATAAGGAGGAACAAAGATAGATTGTGTATCAGGGAGAAGGTCAATACCGAAGTCTATTTCCCTCTCTGGAGGAACACCGGGTAAATCATCGGGAAACACTTCCAGAAATTCATTAACAATGGGGACCGACTCAAGAGTAGGGGTTTCAGAATTCACATCCCTCACCCTAACAAGATGGTACATGCAACCCTTAGAAATCATCTTTCTAGCTTGCAGATAAGAAACAAATTGACCCTTAAGCGAAGAATTTCCCCCTTTCCACTCTAGGATAGGCTCATCTGGAAATTGGAACTTGACCATTCGGGTTCTACAATCAATAGAGGCATAACAAGAATGCAACCAATCCATCCCGAGGATAACATCGAAGTCTAGCATATCAAGCTCTACAAGATCCACATGAGTGACTCTATGAAATAAAGAGACGGAACAATTTCTATAGACTCTCTTAGCCACAATAGATTCACCAATAGGAGTAGAGACACAGAATGGATCTAACAACACATTCGGAACAACATCAAACTTCATAGCTACATAAGACGTCACAAAAGACAACGTAGCACCTGGATCAAGCAAAGCATAAACATCAAAGTGGAAGATTTTCAACATACCGGTAACCACATCTGGAGAACCCTCTTGCTCATGAATGGCCTGAAGTGCATAGAACCGGTTTTGCTATTGATTTCCACTAGAACTTTTTGGATTTTGGGGTTGAGCCTTTCGATGATTTTCTCCTCCTTTCTTAGCAGCCAAGGGAAAATCCCTTACTTTATGACCCATCCTACCACATCCAAAACATGCATTCGAACTGGCTAGACAAGTACCCTCGTGTTTCCTCCCACACTTGGCACAAGTAGGCAATGATGAGCCACTACCATTTCCTCCTTAAGGCTTAGGGTTAGACACCCTCTCTTGGTTAAACTTAGGAGGGGCATTGGAAGGCCCTTGATTAGAGAACCTCTGTCTAGGCTTAAAACGACCATGTCCACCGGACCTTGACTGTGAGATCCCACCATCATCGGTCTTAGCCCTCTTGAAGTTCCTAGACCTTTCCTTGAGCTTCTCCTCCTCTATTTTTTGTGCATGAATCATGAGGTGAGAAATATCCATATCACTAATAAGCATGGCGGTACGACACTCCTTGACCACCATTTCGGATACTCCCGAAACAAATTTGCTCATTCTTGCCCTAGGATCGGCCACCATAGAAGGAGCATATAGAGCCAACTGTGTGAACTTCAAAGCATACTCTTCCACACCCATACTCCCTTGATGAAGGTTGATGAACTCGAGTACCTCCGCCTCCCTCATCTCAAGGGTAAAGAATCTATCGAGGAAAGCACCCTTGAATTTCTCCCACTCCAGAGGACCTTCATCTACCACCATCTCACTCTTCCATTGGTTATACCAAATTTGAGCAATACCTTCGAGTTGGTAGGCGGCCAACTCCGCCTTTTCCATCGGTGACACTCCTATGATCTTCAACACTTTATAAACCTCATTAATAAACTCTTGAGGATCTTCCTCCACTTTAGAACCGTGAAACTTCAGAGGGTTCATCCGGGTGAAATCCCTTACTCTTGATGCCACCGTAGCCACATTTGGGTTCATGGGAGCCACAACCTCCCTATTGGCTTGAGCCATCACGGCTTGGGCCAATACCTGAAAAGCAGCCCTGAACTCCGCATTGGTTACTTGCTCGGCCAAAGGATCGGCCGAAACTTGAGGAGCTTGAGGAGGAGTTTCTTGCTCTTCACTTTTTCTTGCATTACTTCGAGTATAAGCTCTTCGAGATGCCATATCCTGAAACGCGTAGGATAGGGATTAGGAGAGAAGGGCATATAGAGTAACACTCTACGCACGACTTAAGGATAATGAAAAAGTGGAGTTTCCTAATCATCTTGTAGTCTCTCATTCATAAATGTGGCGCGCTTCACACTCATGAACAAGACTCTACTAGACGTGGCTTATGAGACATCCGAGAACCTTTCTAAAACATTGTGCTCTGAATAACAAGTTTGTCATGACCCAGGGTAGCCCCTAGATGTAACACGGCGTACAAGACTCCTAGAGGCCTCACACAAGCCCTTAGCATACATAACATACAAGATAATAGAGAAAAGAATTACAAAGAGCATTATATAACAAAACAGCGGAAGTCTACAACTTATGTCTCAAGCCATCTAACATAACAGAATAGAAATGAAGGTTTGGGACGCAGCCCAGTACAATATCCAAAAGCATAACGGAAAGCATAAAAAAGTAACAAGGTTAGGTCCTCGGACATAGGAGGCCTCACCAAGTCTTCACTATCACTGGAACTGACTAGCCACGAGTGGAATGAGAAGAACCGCCAAGTCCTACATCAATAGAATCAATGTAGGCAAAAGTATGCGTTAGTACAATCAAGTACCAAGTATGATAGCAATGCATAAAAGGGCATATAAACCATGCTAGAATGACATATAATCATGACATGCAATGGCCAAGCTAAAACATGATAGAACATAAGAAACATGAAGCATAAAACATGGCCAAGACAAGCTATTCATCTTTCCTTTACTTTACATTAAACCATCATCATGAGAACACTTGTTCATTAACTTGAGGGGAAATAGCCTTAACTGACATATAAGACCATTTGAGCTATCAACATGGAATCCGGTGTCTCCCCCACACCGAAAAGGGGTGTCCTCCTTGCTAACGTAAGACCATGAACTGCTTAGATTGTGTCTATCAAAGACCATCACCCTATGGTGGCACATAGGTTATGGGACATGGGTAATCGCCACTTGTCCACTCGGTACTAAGTATATTTCCCTTCATAGAATAGTTCATTAATCATTGATTCAAGCTTAGTTGAGCAAACCTTTCAACAAGTAATGAATCATTACGTGTGAGAAAACCTTTCACACTCATAGGTTGAGCATTACATGAGAAACCCTTTCACAACTCAACAAAACACACTAACATACCATAAACTTCATAAAACATGCATGAGTTCACAAGGTTCATATTTACATAGCTCATCATGCTCTTAACTCATAAATCATGGGTTCATAAGCTTCTCCTCAAACATGCAATTCAATGCAAGCAAATACTTAGAAAGCCATAAATCAAGGCAATTTTAGTCATAATTGAGGGAACCCACATAATAGAGGAAAATCATGGATTTTGATTCAACATGCATCTTTTCATAAAATATCCTCTTTTCATCATTCATAGTCTTACATGGAATTCATAGCTTGATAATCATAATCCTT
This sequence comes from Solanum appendiculatum, assembly GCA_018342035.1. Lineage (NCBI taxonomy): Eukaryota > Viridiplantae > Streptophyta > Magnoliopsida > Solanales > Solanaceae > Solanum > Solanum appendiculatum. The sequence goes on from JAGDQO010000414.1 coordinate 164,529, forward strand.
AACTTACTTCACAAAGAGTTCATGCAATTCATCTTTTCTCAATCAACCCACAATCATAAGCATAATCATAAATTGGAGGATACTTAGCATAAGCTCATGGGATTCATCAAGTTGCATGTAAACCACGCTAAATCGTGCACTAGCTTACTTTACCACGCTAGATCGTGCACTATCAACCATAACATCAACAATGGAAAGCTTAATGAAGAACCCATAAGAATTTGTCAAACCCTAACTCTCTTGGGCAAGACTATACCTTGAAAACCTTAAGGAAAAGGGGACCCATTGGAGGAAAGACTCCAAATGGTAAATACTATCATACCTCAATGACAATGCCTTGAAATAAAAGGGGATTGATGACCTTGATGAGAACCCTAGCTCTCTTCTTCTCCTTCTTGTTCTTCTAGAGAGAGAAATATTTTGGGAGATGAGAGTTGGAAAATGAAGGGGTTAGGGCTTACAAAATATAAATAGGGCCAAGGTTTAGGGGCAAAATCGTCTAGTATAAGGAATAAACATTTAGGGAAAAAGTCCAAAAAGCCCTTAACTAAACTGTCGGGGCAAATCGACGGACAGGACCTACGGTCCGTACATTCACTGACGGACCGTCCTGCTCTTCCGTCAATCGATTCAGAAAGTTCGTTTTGGACTGAAAATTTGGCTAAGTCTGGAAGGCATCTACGGAACCCATCTATGGCCCGTAAACTGAACTACGAACCGTCCTGCTATTCCGTAGGTCAAGGTTCAGAAACTCAATATTTATAAAGCTGGCAGGGCCATCGACGGTTACCATCTACGGCCCGTCACTCCACCTACGGTCCGTAGATGGCCTCCGTTGCACTGGCACCAGAAAAAAAATTTAAAAATGCATTTTCTTTCTTTTCAAAAACTGGGGTGTTACACTCTATTTGAAAGCACCCTAGAATCATAGTGTCTACAATTCATCATGCATGTATATTTTCAAAGCTTAAGTTCTTGATCATGAAGTATTCATGTAGCATGGGTTCATAGGGAAATCATTGAAAACATGCAATTCAGATCAAATCATGCATAACAAGATAAAATATAATGAACTTATTCATAAACAATTGAATCCATAAGGAATCATGTAAACCATAGAATTTGGATTTGAATTATAAAGGAGAAATAGAAGGTTCTTTTCGGACTCAATGGATAAAAAAGGTTCCATTGATGAATTTCCCACATACCTTGATGAACCCTAGCATTGGAATTGGAAGAGGAGACTTGAAGCCCAAAAGCAATGGAGGAACTGGAGACTTGACTTGGAAACCCTAGCTTCTTCTCCCTTGATCTTGAGAGAGGATTTTTGATGAAAACCTTGGAGGGGATTTGGGGTTTTGAGTGAATGAGAGAGTTGGGGAAAACCTTTGGGGTAGAAAGGTAGTTATATGACTTAGAATTAGAGGTAAAACGACGTAGTGTAGGCATTAGGAGCATATAAAAAGACCAAAATACCCTTTAATAATAACTGCCGGACAACCCTACGGTCCATAGAACTTTCTATGGCACGTACTAGTTAATTGTAGAACCAACTTCAGAAAATCCAATTTCACCTTACTTTTCTTGAGACCTTTCTACGGTCCGTCTAAAATCCTATAGTCCATAGACCTCATCTGTAGAACCCAACTTTTGGTTCAAAATTTCACCAAGTCTAGAAACTTCCTACGGAACCCATCTACGACTCGTCAACATTCATATGACTCGTTCTGTTCATCTGTAGGTCAAACTTCAGAAATTTGAATTTCTCAAATCTCAACCTCATTTCTATGAGTGCTATCTACGACCTCGTAGAACCTTCTACGAACCGTAGATTGGTCTTGTAGGACATAACCAGTAGCCCAAAATGAGTCCTTCCTTTTCCAATTTGGCTTTCCAATATCCGAGGTGTTACAATATCTCCTCCTTGAGAACATCTGTCCTCGAATGGGACTCAAGCTAGCATGAATAGAGTAGGGAGGAGGAGAGATCTAGCAACCTAACATGAATACAAATCACATAAAATGTACATAACCAAGGAGGAAAATTGACTCCAAGCTAACACAAGCTTTTAAAACATCTTTTCATAAAACATAAATGCATGCATATGGAAACATGAGAATGACTAACACATACCAATCCGTAAGAATGAACCGTGATGAACTAAATGCCTCAAGCTAGAGTAGGAGCGGAGGAAAAGAGATGGGAATATCGGGACATCATATCGGCCTCTACCTCCCAAGTAGCACCCTCAACTAATTGAGTCCTCCAAAGAACTTTCACGGAAGCTACTTCTTTGTTTCTCAACTTCTGAATTTGTCGGTCTAAAATCTCAATCAGAACTTCTTCATAAGAAAGATTTTATCTAACTCCCAAACCTTCCAAAGGCACAATGGATATCGGATATCCAATACACTTCTTTAATAAAGAGACATGGAATACCGGATGTACCGATGCTAGCTCATTCGGTAACTCTAATTCCTAAGCAACCTTGCCTATCCATCTTAAAACTTTATAAGGACCAACATAACGGGGACTAAGTTTCCCTTTTTTACCGAACCTCATTACACCCTTCATGGGCAAAATCTTTAAGTAAACCCAATCATCAAAATCAAACTCAAGATCCCTTCTTCTAACATGGGCATAAGACTTTTGTCGACTTTGAGCCGTTTTCAACCTTTCTTTAATAAGTCAAATCTTTTCCATAGCCTCATGCACCAATTCGGGATATATCAAAGCAACTTCATCAACTTCAAACCATCCAATAGGATACCTACACCTCCTACCCTAAAGAGCATCAAACAGTGCCATCCCAATGCTAGAATGATAGCTATTATTATAGGCAAATTTAATCAATGCAAATGATCATCCCAATTTCCCTTGAAGTCAATTACACAAGCTCTTAAAATATCTTCTAAGGTCTGAATGGTATGCTTGGCTTCTCCATTGGTCTGAGGGTGGAAAGTCGTGGTAAGTTTCACTTGAATACCAAGACCCTTTTTAAACGACTTCCAAAGTTGAGATGTAAACTGAGTACCACAATCGGAGATAATGTACAAAGACGCTCCATGCAACCTTACCATTTCCTAAATATAAATTTTGGCATACTCCTCAGCTGAGAATGAAGTCCTTATAGAAAGAAACTTAGCCGATTTCATCACTCAGTCCATAATAACCCAAATCGAGTCAAACTGATGCCGAGTATGAGGTAAACCCGTAATAAAGTCCATATTCAAATCTTCCCACATCCATATAGGAATACTAGTGTTTTGAGCCAAACCACCCGGTGTTTGATGCTCAACTTTCACTTGTTGATAATTCGGGCATTTAACCACAAATTCCACAATATCCTTCTTCATCCCATTCCACCAATAGACTTCCTGCATATCACGGTACATTTTGGTGGCTCCGAGTGAATAAAATATCGAGAACTATGAGTTTCTGTCAAAATCTGAATTCTCAAATCATCAACATTTAGAACACATAACTGACCTTGATATCGAAGGACACCATCTCCCCCTGGGAGAAGGCTTCAATGGATTTTTTAGAAACCAACTTCTTTAAGTCAACTAATACCTGATCAAGATCTTTCTTAGCCTTCACATCCGATACAAAAGATGATTCTGATCCATTATGAACCACTACACCGCCTTCATCAAAATCAACCAAGCAAACAACCAATCAAGCCAATCTATGAATATCACGTACTAACTCCTTCTTATCATCCTCAACATGACCAACACTTCCCATTGATAGTCAACTAAGAGTATCCGCTACCACATTTGCCTTACCGGGATGATATAGGACACTCATGTCGTAATCTTTCAATAACTCAAGTCATCCCCTTTGGCAAAGATTCAAATCCTTTTGGGTGAACACATATTTCAAACTCTTGTGGTCGGTAAACACATCTACATGAACAACATACAAGTAATGTCTCCAAACTTTAGGGCAAACACTACCACCACTAATTCCAAATCTTGAGTCAGATAATTCTTTTCATGAACCTTCAATTGCCTTGAAGAATAAGCAATGACTTTCCAATGTTGCGTCAAACCACAACCAAGACCGATTCGTGAAGCATCACAATAAACCACAAAACCATTCGATCCTTCCGGTAACGTCAATATAGGGGCGAAGTGAGTCTATTCTTTAACTCTTGAAAACTACTCTCACAAGCTTCCAACCGTATGAATATTACCTTCTTTTGAGTCAATGTTGTCAAAGGCGAAGCAATAGATGAAAATCCTTCCACGAAGCTTTTATATTAACTGGCCAAACCCAAGAAACTCCATATATCTAAAGCGGACAAAGGTCTAGGCCAATTCTTAACCACTTCGATTTTCTTAAGATCGACTTGAATACCTTCACTGGAAACAATATGATCAAGGAAAGCAATGGACCTCAATCAAAACTCACATTTGCTAAACTTAGCGTACAACTCATGATTCTTGAGAATTTGTAACACAATACTCAAATACTCAACATGCTCATCCTCACTCCGTGAGTAAATCAAGATATGGTCAATAGACACAATCGCAAACATGTCAAGATATTTCTTAAAGACCCTATTCATCAAATCCATAAATGCCGCCGGGGCATTAGTCAAACCAAAAGACATTATACAAAATTCATAATGACCATACTGAGTTTGAAAATTTCGTCTTCAGTATATCACTCTTCTTCACCCTCAATTGATGATAACCCGACCGAAGGTCAATCTTGGAGAAGTAACTCACTCCTTGTAGTTGATCAAACAAATCATCAATACTGGGAATAGGGTACTTATTCTTTATGATAACCTTATTCAATTGTCGATAGTCAATGCACACTCGGAGAGAATCATTCTTCTTTCGAACAAACAACACTCGAGCACCCCATGAAGAGATACTTGGTCTAATAAAACCCTTATCCAATTAATCTTTTTATTGATCCTTTAACTCCTTGACTTATGCCAGGGCCATACTATTGGGAAGAATAGATATAGGTTGTGTATCTGGGAGAAGGTCAATATCGAAGTCTATTTTCCTTTTGAGAGAAATACCGGGAAGATCATCAGGAAACACTCCGAAAACTCATTTGCAACTGGACTGGCTCAAGAGTAGGGGTTTCAGAATCTATATCCCTAACCCTAATTAGATGATAAATGCAATATTTAGAAATTATTCTTCTAGCTTTTAGATAAGAAATAAACTGACCCTTTGGCATAGAATTTTCCCCTTCCCATGACATGACATACTCGTTTGGAACCGTGAATGTGACCAATAGGATCTTACAATCTATGGAAGCATAACATGCATGAAGCCAATCTATCCCTAGAATAAGATAAAAATCTAACATATCAAGCTCTGCAAGATCAACATGAGTGACTCTAGAAGAAATAGGGTAATTTCTATAAACTCTCTTAGCTACTATAAAATCACTAACGGGGTAGAGACATGAAAGGGATTAGAAAGGATTTTGGGACCAACATCAAATATCATGGCCACATAAGGAGTAACAAATGATAAGGTAACACCCGGATCAAGTAAAGCATAAACATAAAGATGAAAGACTTTCAACATACCAGTCACCATATCTTGAGAACCCTTGTGATCTTGTCGAGTCTAAAGAGCATAGAATCTGTTTTGCTTCGGGGCACCCGAATCGGAACCATTAGGTTGAGCTTGCCTACCTTCCACTCCCTTAGTAGAAAGCAATGGACAATTCCTAATCTTTTGACCATTCTTTCCATAATTAAAGCAACATCCGTGCCAGCCAAACACTTTCCATCACGTTTCTTACCACACCTAGAGAAAATGGGAATAGAAGATCCATTACTAGCACTTTCTTGAGGCCTAGGGTTAGACACCCTATCCTTGTTGAAATTAGGAGTCAGAGCATTTGAAGAACCTTGATCGGAAAACCTTTGCCAAAATTTAGAATGACCTTATCTACCGAACCTAGAATAAGAAATGTCACCATCACCGGTTCTTGCCCTCTTGGACTCTTTTGCCCTTTCCTTAAGCTTCTATTCCTTAATTTGTTGGGCATGTATTATTAAACGAGAGATATCCATTTCCTTGATCAATATGACAGTTCAATACTCTTTAACCACCACTTCTGACAAACTTGAAACAAACTTACTCATCCTTGCCTTAGAATTGGCAACCATAGTTGGAGTATACTTAGCCAATTGAGTGAATTTCAAAGCTTACTTATTCACACTCATATTCCCTTGTCGGAGTTTTATGTACTCAAGCACTTTCACTTCTCTCATCTCAAGAGGAAATAAACGATCAAGAAAAGCTCCTTTGAATTTCACTCAATCAAGTAGGCCCACATCAACCACTCTCTCACTTTTCCATTGTTCAAACCACACCTTGAGCAACACTCTTAAGTTGATAAGTATCCAATTCTGCCTTCTCAACCATAGACAATCCCATAATTCCCACTATTTTGTACACTTCATCAATGAACTCTTGAGGATCCTCATCAACCTTGGAACCATGAAATTCTGGGGGATTCATCCTAGTGAAGTCTCTTATCCTTGTCACCGCCGTACCCACATTTGGGTTCACGGGAGCATCACTTTCTCTATTTACTTGAGCCGTCATAGCTTGAGGTAACACTTGGAAAGCAACTTGAAATTTGGCATGAGTCACTTGCTCGGACAAAGGATCAACCGGAACTTGAGAAACCTCGAGCTCCACATTCTCACCTACATTCCTTCTTACATAAGCTCTTTGAGGGGCCATATCTTGAAAAGGATCAAATATGATTTAGGAGAGGGATCTTTATAGAGATAGACTTTATGGCACGATTTAAGAGTAATGAAAGAAGTGAAGTTTCCTAAACATTTTGTAGCCTCCGATTCATAGATATGACACGCTTCACATTCATGAACAAGAATCTACTCAACGTGATTTGTCAGACATCCTAGGAGCTTTTTTAAAACCTTGTAGTTTGAATACCAAGTTTGTCACGATCCAAAGTATACCCTAGGTGTAACATGGTATATAGGACCCCGAGAGGCCCTACACCATCCTCTTGACATACATCATATAAGATAATAGAATATAGATTTAAAAACAACTTCATAATGTAAAGAGTTTGACATAAAAGTGGAAGTCTAATCATAAATATTGATAAATCATTCTTTTACATCAAAAGAAGTGGCCAGGACATAACCCCATGTACAATGTCTGAAAACTAAAAACATATGAAAGCAATAAATGTGACATGGCCCTCGGAACATGAGGACTCACCAAGTCTTTAAATCTACTAAGTAATCCACTAGCCACAAATGGGAGGAGGAAGATCGCCGAACCCTACATTAGTGAAAGAATGTAGGCACAAGTATGCATTAGTACATGGAATGTACTAAGTATGGGGGATATGCATGAAAACATGAAACATGATCATAAGAGGACATAATAAAAAACTTGACATGCATGACCAAGCTAAACAAAGTGAAACCTTTAAAGACACATCATAAATCATAGACATGGTCAAATGCATCTTAAAATCATGAGTAAAGATTCATAAAACCTTTGAGAGCAACTTAGTTTATTTTGTGGAACTATTAACCGTCATAGACGATATGAGTTATAATGTAGAATCCGATGTCTTACTCCCACACCAAAAAGAGATGTCCTTTCTTGCCAAGGCAAAGACCTTAAACTTCTAGCTTAGTTGGATCCACTAGCTATGTCACTTAAGACAAACCTACGGGGGCACGTAGTTAAGGACAAGGAGATTACTACTAGAGACCCAGTCTCTACTAACGGGAGAGCCTCCATTTCAGTATCCTCTTGGTGCAAAGTAAAACAAATCCCAATGGAATTAGTCATAAACATATGCATATCATCATCCATGGAAAAACACCATTAAGTTACTAATCCAAACTAATAAAACATCATAGAGTAGCTCCTTAAACCATGTGTGAGAAAACCTTTCACCAAATCATGATTCCTTAATGTGAGAAAACCTTTCACAATTTCATTGATGTTCATCTTAAAGCAACCTAGATCATAAAATGTTCCTTTTCATAAATCATGCATAACTTCATGAAAACATCATTCACAAGTTCATAATTCCTTCATCAATTCATGCCTTTAAGGGTTTATAGTCAAAATCATGATCAATGCATGGGTTCATGTGATTTCAATTGAAAAGCATGTAATTGAGTCAAAACAATCAAAATAAGATCAAATTCAAGCAATTGAATCAACACAAATAGAACACATAAAGAATTGAGTAAAACCTAATCCCTTTAATTGAAATTGACTAGGAGAATTGAGAAAACTTAGGGCTCAATGGGTGAATGGAACCCATTGATGAAGCCCTATATACCTTGCTACTCAAAATCCAAAAGCAATAGAGAAATTGGAGACTTGACTTGGAAACCCTAGCTTCTTCTTCCTTGATCTTGAGAGAGGATGTTTGAAGAAAACATTGGAGGGGATTTGGTGTTTTGAGTGAATGAGAGAGTTGGAAAAAATTTAGGGGTAGAAGGGTAGTTATAAGACTTATAATTATGGGTAAAACGATGTAGTGTAGGCATTAGGAGCATAGGAAAAGACCAAAACACCCTTAAATAATAACTGTCGGACAGCCTTACGATTTCGAACTATGGCCCATAGAACTTTCTATGGCCCGTATTGGTCAACCATAGAACCAACTTCAAAAACCCCAATTTCACCTTACTTTCCACGAGGTCATTCTACGGTCCGTCTAAAATCCTACGGTCCGTATACCTCATCCGTAGAAACTAACTTTTGGTTCAAAATTTCACAAACTATGGAAACCATCTATGACTTGTCAACCTTTCTACAACTCTTCCTGTTCATCCATAGTTCAAACTTCAGAAACTTGAATTTTCCAAATCTCAATCTCATTCCTATGAGTGCCATCTATGACCGTAGAGCCTTCTATGCACCATAGATTGGTCTCATAGGACACAACTAGTAGCCCAAAATGAGACTTTCCTTTTCCAATTTGGCTTTCCAATATTCGAGGTGTTACACATCCGTCCTCGAATAGGACTCAAGCTAGCATGAATAGAGTAGGAAAAGAGATCTAACAACCCAACATGAATGCAAATCACATTAAAATGCATAAAACCAAGTAGTAATCGACCCCAAGCTAAAACATAAACTCAAAACAAGTTTCACAGACATGCATGCATATGGAAACATGAGAATAGCTAAAACACATGAATTTGAAAGAGTAAACATAAGGAACTAATAACTCAAGCTGAAACTAAAGTGGAGGGGAAAAGATAGGGGTACTTGGAAATCATATCGGCTTTGACCTCCCAAGTATAACCCTCAACTAATTGATTCCTTCAAAGGACTTTCACGGAATCAACTTCTTTATTTCTTAACCTTTGGACTAGAGGGTCTAGAATCTCAATCGGAACCTATTCATTAAAAAGACTTTCCTTAACACCAACACTCTCCAATGGCACCATCTAAATAGGATCACCAATACACTTCTTCAACAACAAAACATGTAACACCGAATGCACCGATGCCAGCTCAGAAGGCAAATCCAACTCATAGAATACCTTACTGAAATACCTCAAAATCTGATATAGGCCTGCATAACAGAGACTAAGCTTCCCTTTCTTTTCGAATCTCATCGTGCCCTTTGATTCAATTGATTATATTTGATCTTATTATGCACGATTTGATTCAAATTACATATTTTCAAGGTATTTCATATGAACACATGCTATATGCCTATTTTATGATCATGAATTGAGTTTGAAGATTATGCATGCATAAAAGAATTGTAGTGACTATGATTCTAGTGTGCTTTCGAATAAAGTATCTCACGTTTTAAAGAAATTAGGTTGCTTCCGATTGAAGTATTCCTACCATGAAAGATTTCAATGATTTAGCCACTTCCGAATGAAATGTGGTTTTACTAAGAAAAGATTATCATGATTTAGATGCTTTTGATTAAGTATCTTTTAAACATCAATTATGTTATTAAATCAAGATATTTTAAAGAAGCTATTCTTATGATTTATGAAGTTCTATAATTGGATTGATATTACTAAATTATTACCTTTCTAAGTATTATGATTATGATATGATTATTCTTTATTATTTTTGTTGGGAGTTTACTTAGTACCGAGTGAATTTGGGCAAATCTCAAAGTTCTTGAACTACGTGCCCCCATAGAATGTCCCAAATAAACAAATTAGCTAGTGGATCCAACTTAGCTTACCTTAGCAAGTAGGACAATCTCTTTTCGGTGAGGAAAAGACACCGGATTCCATATTATAGCACTCACATGGTCTATGTCGGTTAATGGTAAACATCCCACAAATGATATGATTTATTATTGGCTTAAGTCATCTGCGGCCCCTTAAAGTTGTCCGCATAATTCGTTTAAACACCTCAACTAAGGCTTGTACCTATTGAACACCTGTGCCCTTTAAAATTGATACCTATTAGACATTTTTTGACAATCAGCCAAAAATATGAAATGTGTGTACTACACTCGCTGTGACATGGCAAATTGATGAATTAAATGATGACATGTGGCATTTGGTTTCAAAATTTATTTAAAAATGAAATTCTAAAAAATAACTATTTTAGTCTATTTAACTAACTAAAAAAATAAAAAAGAATTCTCTAAAAAAACCCACCCAACGGCAACCTCTCCTTTTTTCTCTCCAATTAATCCAAATCGTAACATCCCCAACTCTCCAACAAGACAATCCCCCTTGATCAAATTTTCAACTCTAATCATCTTCTCTCCATCTAGTTTTGGTACGAGGAAGATAAATAAGATTTCGTCAGAAAATTATGAATTCCTATCACCATGGTCGGAAAAAATGGAGTTCCCTGAAATATTTTTCTGAATTTCATAACTGATGTTTTTTGGGGTTGAAGGACTCTTTGTTTATTTTTAACTATCTATTTTAATTCTATTGAATTTGATGATATCGTTTTAATAAGCTTAATTAGTTTACTTTTTAATTTGAATGGTGATGTCTGTTTGAGTGGTCAGAAATAGAGATGAACAGAGGCCGACTACAAATCTTATTTCTTCTCGCAAAATCACACCAGTTAGTAGATTCATATTTTATACATATATAGATAAAATGAATGATAGGAAATGAGATAACAAAGAAAAAAAATGTGCAGAGAGTTTGAGGAAGAAGATGATGGCTGGAATAAGGGGGTGGAGTTAATTTCTTTTGTTTATCAAGAAATCAATTTTAAATAAATAATTTTGCTTTTGTTATTATAGTACCCTGTGTCAATAAAAGAAAAGTTTTTTAAAAATAAATAAAAATAAAATACTATTTTGAGCCTATTCACGCGCTAATTCCAAGTGAGGTACACTTATGTTGCCACATCAGCGTTTTGTGTTTAATAGGTACATGTTTTGAACAATTTAGGTGTTCAATAGGTACAAGTCCTAGTTGAAGTGTCTAAGTGAATTATGCGGATAACTTTAAGGGGTTGTGGATGACTTAAGCCTTTATTATTTAGCTTATGTTTTATACATATGCCGCAATTCTCATATTGCATTGACCTTGTTATGGTTTATGAACTAAACTTACCTAAATGGTATATTTTCACTTGATCATGCATTATCATATTTTGAACTTATCATGTTATCATGTCTACATTTATGCATGTTCCCCATTGTAATGACCCTTCAGGTCATTTGTGTGTTGTGCCTTCTTCTTGTCGTTTAGAGCGTTCCTGTAGTGACCCCAAGTCATTTATGACTTACTGGTACTTTAGGTTCGGTTGCCTGGTCATTCGTTTGGGTGTTGTGCCTGTTTTTCTGTTTTAGAGCTTTTGAAGTCTGAAAAGTTGATTTCGGTCATAACCTCAGGTAAATGACCTTAGAAGAGAATTTTGGCGGTTCCATCGGCTTCGGAGCAACCAAATTAGGCTAGAAGCATGGTTGGCCCAAGTCCCGGGGCTTCTGGTGTGATTTTGGGGCTATTTGGCTCTTAGCCTTTGAAATTTGGCTTGAAGTTGACTTTGGTCAATATTCATGGTAAACACGCTCGGATGAGAATTCTATCAGCGTGGTTTGTTCTAGAATGCCGAGTTTGGTCTAGAATGTCCCTTTGTGCACTTCCTGAGGCTTTCGAGCTTTTTCCGAGGCCCTCGGTTGAAGTTGGCTAAATTGGCACTTGGGAAGTGGAATCCACTTTTTGTTGAAACAAACTCGTATAGAAATTTTGACTGCGCCATTGAGTCTGGAAAGTCAAATTTGATGGGGTAGCATATCTCGTTTGCGTGCACGGGGTTCCGAACGATAATCGAGTACCCCGTCGAAGTTTTGGGAATGACCAAATTCAGTTGGTGCACAGCTGATGTTGCAGACCCATCTCTTCTTCGCTTTCATGGGCTTGGCCCCATGTTAGCGGAGGTGTGTGGTGTTTTTCTCTGCATTCGCGGAGGTCTGGGGATCTTCCTCTCCGCATTCGCAGATGGGCCTCCGCGTCCGTGGAGGTGTGGATCTTCTCTCTCCGCGTTCGTGGAGCTCTGTGTGTTCCTTCTCCACGTTAGAGGGCCCCTAGACACGTTCGTGGAGGTATAATGGTTTTCCCTCCGTGTTTGCGGGGCCATGGCAGCGTTCGTGGAGGTCAGCGAGTGCTGGCAGTATAAAACAGGAGGTCGGGTTTCATTTGAAGGAAAGTTGGAAAATTTATATCTTCTCTGTTATAAGGCGGTTTTCAGCGATTCAAAGTCCTGTGTGTTCAAAAGTTCATTGGCTTCGTGGGTAGTTGAGCAGAGGGTGAGAGGTATTCCTCGATTCTCGTAAATTTGAGGCATAAGTTGCTATCATGTGCTTATGGTGTAAAGTTTTGCATCTTTTGCTTCTTTCTGTTATTGGCTATTCCAAACCACGAATTGTGTTCTGTCTTTGAACATAGGTTTGGGGGAAGGTTTAGGACCTTTTCACGGAGTCAATTTGGGGATTTCCGGAGTGGGTCCCACTTTTTTAAATTTTTGTCTCCTAAATTGGTCCGTCTCCATTTTTTTTATCTTAGTCTATATGAACGTATTGACGCTGTGATTCTATTTTTGATAGCGTGGCAGTGTTCTGAGGCCATTCGGAAGGGAAAAGCTCCTGCAGAGTGATTTGGAGCGCACGATCGGCCTTTTTGGTAGGTTACGGCTTCCCTTTCTTTAGATTGAGCTTGAATGTGTGAATGCATGCTGATTTGTGTGAATATGGGGTGTAGCTAGTATTTCCATTCATCTTCTATGAATTTTTTCTTTAGGGTTGATTTTGGGGTTAGTACCATGTTAGCGGAGGGGTTGCTTATCGGTGTTTTATGATTAGCTGTTGGACTGTTTATATGTTGTTGCGTGTGGATTGTCTGGTTGGCTGCTTATTGTATTGGAGTTATCTTTTGCCTTAGTTTAGGATAGAGTAGTATTGACTTAGGCTCATGCACCTATTTGACTGTGGTATGTATCCGACGTCGATTCGGATGACTTGGTCCTTGTAGACTGACATAGCAGACTTGGGTCTGATAGTTGGCCTAGTTTGGGCTTTATGTGGTGTGACTTTCTAGCTTCTCTCCCCATTTCGGTGGTGCCGATGTGTCATTGGAGGCGTGTTGTTTTTCCTCGGCTTTTGGATGTTTTGAGATCGGTTCGGTGATACTGTGGGTGGTAGTAGACGACGATCCATGTTAACTTTGTGGTTGGGATACCTTGATGGTCCCGCGTACTCTATTGGCTTGGGTAGGGCCCTCGGGAGAATTAGCAAAGTGAGCAGTTGGGTATGAGATACTTGGGTTGTCTAGCGTACTCTACTAGCTTGGTTAGGACCCTTGGTAGTACCAGCGCACTCTAGTGGCTTGGGTTGGGCCCTGGGAGTGTTAGATAAGTGGGTAGCGGAGTATTAAGGCTTTTGGAATTGGCTGGTTGTCTCGTTCAGGATTTAGGTTTCCAGAGTCGTCGTGCCTTGAGACTTTACTGGCTTGGGTAGGGCCCTAGGAGTTGCTGTCTGGCTGGCAGCCCGATTTGAAAGTCAGACTTATGACCGGGTTGGAGTTGGCCGGTTGGTTCGGTTGAGTTGGTTGGTGGATTCAATTCGTGGTTTGGGTCTTCCTTCATTCTCATAGAATATCTCTTTTGTGTACCTGTCGGGCTTATGGGGGTTTGATCGGGTTTTATTTAAACTTATGCACGAGTGCACTTTCTGGGCTTATGGGGGTCCAGTTAGGTTTAGTTTAGTTGTACTTAGTTTTACTTCTGGTATGCTCGTGTGCTTCGTTTAATTTTCGCTTGACCTCTGTTATTGTAGATTCTATCCTTTCACCCTGTTTTTACCTTTCTTGCTCAGTTGGCCTATTATACCTACTGGGTACCTATTGTATTGGTACTCATGCTACACTCTGCATCTGTTTTTGTGATGCAGGTCCGAGCACCAGTTATCAATGTTGATTTCAACCCTGTAGCGGTTTATTTCGTAGACGAGGGTGAGCACATGGTGTTGTGGGATTACATGTCTCCTTCTGTTATATATTTTGTCTTGTCTTTTGCTTTTGAGACAGCTGGTTTATGTGTCCACTTTTGGGACTTGTATTCGTTTAGTAGTTCTATACATGTGACTTCCAGGTTCTGGGAGGTATTGTTATTGTATATAGATGTTTCGCTTCCGCCTTTCCTTTATTAGTTCCTTTATTTATGCTTCTGCATAGTTGAGGTTAGATCCCATCCTCAATCCCCTTACTACTAAGTTTCAGGATAGGGTCTTGGCTTGCCTACTCGCGGGTTGGTAGGCGCCATCATACTCTGTTGCACGATGGCTCGCACACGTAGTAGAGGTTGACCCCGAGGTCGAGGACTCCAGAGCCAAAGGTCGAGCCTCGAGTTGAGCAGATTCCTCCTCAGCCAGTGGGGCCGGGACCAGCCCATCCACCGCTCGTACTAGCTGCCGCTCCTGATCTTCAGGGGATGTTTACGCATATTTTGGCGGCTATAGGGGGTATGCAGCAGTAGCAGGTCCCAGCACCTGTTCTAGAGCCAGCTCTAGCACAGCAGGGTCAGCCTGCCCCAGTGGTTCCAAAGATTCATCAGTAGGGTCAGCCTGCAGTAGCGGCCCTAGAGGGTCAGTAGCCGCCATCACCTGCCGCCATTTAGCCGGATTCCTTAGATGGAGTTATGCCACTTTGGAAGCTGAAGATGCTCAGGGTGTTCCTTAGACTACACCACCAAGGTTTTCTGGGGCTGTTGGAGAGGACGCCGATGAGTTTATTACTTCCTGCCGGGAGAGATTGCACGCCCTTGGGTTGGTGGAGTCCAGAGGAGCTGACTTCATAGCTTACCAGTTAGATGGACCGGCCAGGCAGTGGTGGCACTTGTTTTTGGAGACCAGGCCAGCTGGGTCCCCGTTGGTATCGTGGACAGAGTTTTCTGAGGCCTTTTGGCTAGTTTATTCCATGGAGCGTCAGAGACTGGCTTCGTGATTAGTTCTCGAGGTTGGAGCAGGGCTCCATGACGGTATCGGAGTACGAGGCAAGATTTCATGAGTTATCCCGTCATGCTACCATGATATTGCCTATGGAGAAGGAGAGGGTTAGGTGCTTTGTCAGAGGATTGAGATTACAGCTACGTATTTAGTCACAGTCTATGGTATCAACAAGACATTATTTTCTAGATGTTGTGGACCATGCCCGCATGATCGAGCAGCTACATTGCAAGGCCCAAGGGGGCAGTGGCAAGAGGGCTAAGCAGAATGATGGCTCTAGTAGGCACTGTCCCAGGCCCAGGGATACTCATGACTGGGTCCAGCAGAGGTTCCAGTCAGGTCAGTCTAGTTGACCATTTCAGGCAGCACTGCAGACTTCAGAGGGTGACCAGCACCGTCAGGGTGGTTATAGTGTCGGTCCAAGGTGGTTTCCAGACAGGTTCTTCAGGTCGGGGTGGCTAGCCTCTAGCTCTGAGTAGGTCTTCCCAGGGTTGCTTTACTTGTGGAGAGCTTGGTCATTGGGCTAGGGAGTGTCCTATCTCCAGATCAGCTTTACCAGCTTTTTAGGCAGTGAGACCGGTTTCAATAGTAGCACCTCCAGCTAGAGGAGGAGGTCAGCATCAGGGTGCACGGGGAGGTCCCCAGGGAGGCAGGATAGGTGGCAGGGTGGATGTTCGTGGTAGAGGCACCCAGGGCCATTTCTATGCAGTTTCAGCAAGAGCAGAGGCCGAGGCATCTGATGATGTGATCACAGGTACGGTTCTTCTAGGCCATCAGTCTGCTTCAGCTCTATTTGATCCTGGTTCTACATATTCATATGTATCTGCTTATTGTGTTCCTCGGTTGAGGGTGAGTCGAGAGCCTTTAGCGATACCTTTGTGTGTCTTGACCCCGATAGGGGATTCTTTAGTAGTGGATCAGGTGTGTAGATCCAGTGTGGTCACTATCTGGGGGTAGGACACTCGGGCTGATCTTATTGTGTTGAGTATGTTGGAATTTGATCTGATTTTGGGAATGGATTGGTTATCCCCTCACCGAGTAGTCTTGGATTGCTATGCCAAGACCGTTACTTTAGTCAGGCCTATTATTCCACCAGTGGTGTGGCAGGGTTCTCTCAGTCGCACACCAGTTGGGGTGATTTCTTGTATTCAGGTCTAGAGGCTTGTGGATAGCGAATGTTTGGCTTTTTTGTCTTATGTTAGAGATGTTAGTATGGAGAGCCCTATAGTGGAGTCATTGCCTATAGTCCGAGAGTTTGCTGATGTGTTTCCTACCGACCTCCCTGGCCTACCCCCAGAGCAAGATATTGATTTCGCCATTGATTTGGAGCCGAGTACTCGTCCTATTTCCATCCCACCGTACCGTATGGCCCCTGCAGAGCTCAAGGAGCTCAGTGTTCAGCTTCAGGACCTCTTAGGTAATGGGTTCATTCGGCCTAGCGTATCGCCTTGGGGTGCCCCAGTTTTGTTTGTGAAGAAGAAGGATGGTACCATGCGGATGTGCATTGATTACAGGCAGCTGAATAAAGTGACGGTGAGGAACCATTACCCCATGCCTCGTATTGATAATCTGTTCGACCAGCTTCAGGGTGCCGCAGCGTTTTCTAAGATTGACTTGAGATCTGGCTATCATCAGTTGAGGGTTAGAGCAACGGACATCCCTAAGACAGCATTTAGGACTCATTACGACCATTATGAGTTCCTAGCGATGTCTTTTGGGTTGACTAATGCCCCTGCCGCTTTCATGGACTTGATGACTCGTGTATTCAGGCCGTATCTGGACTCCTTCATCATAGTATTCATTGATGATATCTTGGTATACACAGATCCATAGTGAGCATGAGCATCATTTGAGGATAGTGCTCCAGACTTTGAGAGATCATCGGCTTTATGCCAAGTTCTCAAAGTGTGAGTTCTGGCTTGAGTCTATAGCATTCTTGGGGCACGTGGTGTCCAAGGATGGCATTATGGTGGATACGGTGAAGATTGAGGTTGTCCGTGATTGGGCTAGACCCACTTCTGTGACTGAGGTTCGGAGCTTCGTCTGATTGGCAGGGTACTTCAGACGTTTTGTGGAGGGTTTCTCTACTATAGCAGCGCGTTTGACTTGGTTGACTCGCCAGGATGTCCCCTTTGTGAGGTCGGAGGAGTGAGAGAGGAGCTTTCTGAGGCTTAAGGAGTTGCTTACCACCGCTCCTATATTGACTCTTCCAGTTGAGGGTGAGGGCTTCATGGTCTATTGTGACGCAGCCGATGTAGGTTTGGGTTCTGTACTGATGCAGCATGGCCGGGTTATTGCTTACGCACCGTGGAAACTTTGTCATGACCCAAGGTACCTCCTAGATGTGACATGGCGTACAAGACCCCGAGAGGCCTCATACAAGCCACTTAGCATATATTACATACAAGATAATAGATAATAAAAGTTCAAAAGAGAATTTCATAACAAAGCTTTTAAAAGAAACAGCGGAAGTCTACATCTCATGTCTCAAAGCCAATCTAATATAAAGAACAAGGTTTGGGATGTAACCCAATACAAATCTACAACTGAAATGAAAATACATGAAAATAAGAACAACTAGGTTATGTCCTCGAATGGATGAGGACTCACCAAGTCTTCTATCAATCTGCTATTACGAAGCTCTAGCCACGAGTGGAAGGTGAATCACCACATCCTACACAAAAGAAGTTAATGTAGGCAAAAGTATGCGTTAGCATAATTAAGTACTAAGTATGATAGGAATGCACATAAACACATAAATCATGCTAGAGAGAGAGATATAATCATGACATGCAATGGCCAAGCTAAAAACATGATAACATGAGAAATATGAAACATAAAGTATATATCAAGGCCAAAGCAAGCTAAATCATCTTTTCTTTATTTTACTTCATCATGAGAGCACTTGTTCGTTAACTTGTGGGGAATAGCCTTAACCGACATATAAGACCATGTGAGCTATCAACAAGGAATCTGGTGTCTACCCCACACCGAAAAGAGGTGTCCTACTTGCCAAGGTAAGACCATGAACTTCTTAGCTTATGTGGATCCACTAGCTAGTGTCTATCATAGACCATCACCCTATGGTGGCACATAGGTTATGGGACATGGGTAATCGCCACTTGTCCACTCGGTACTAAGCATACTTCCCACAAATTTATCATAGTTCATTTCATCTTAGGTAGACATGGGTAGTCACCTCTTGTCTACATTAGTCATAAGCTCATTATTGGTAGACTTGGTAATCGCAACTTTGTCTACATTAGGGAACATTGGTAATCACGTCTTGTCCCTTCATTCATTAGAATAGCTCCTTAAGAACATGAGTAATCGCCTTTTGTTCTTCTATTAGTCATGTTGGGAGAATTACGTGAGAAAACCTTTCACCACTCAACCATAACATCATCGAATCATTACTTTAGTACTTTACTCTCAAAGCACCCTTAACTCATTATCAACTTCATATAAGACATGCATAAGTTCATTAGCTTTATCTTTACTTAGTTCATCATGCTCATAGTTCATAGATCACAGAGTTCATATGGGTTCATGCAAGTTCAACTCATATCATGCAAATTAATGCAAGCTCATGCGTAGAAAGCCATAATTAAGACAATTTATCCATACTTGAAGGAACTCACATAATAGAGGAAAATCATGCTTTGACTTGATCATGCTAAATTCATACGATTATCCTCAATTCATTCATAATTCATGCTTAGTTTCATAAAGATGTCATAAACTTCATCAATTCATAGCTCAACCCAACAATCAAAACTTAAATTATCAAATTGGGGAGAATTAGTTTTGGATCATTGGGGTTCATGCAATATTTACATCAAATCATGTAATTCACGCTAATTCATGCACTAAGTTACTTTATCACGCTAAATCGTGCACTACAATTCATAAAATTGATAATTGAAATCATAATTGAAGAACCCACAATGATTGATCAAAACCCTAATCCAATTGGGTTAGAGTAAACCCTTGAAAATCATGAAGAAGAGGAAGGACCCATTGGAGGAAAGGACTCCTAATGGTGAACACTATCATACCTCAAAGAAACCCACAAAAATTTGGTGAAGATTGAAGGTCTTCAAGGGATGATCCTAGCTTCTTCTTCTTCCTTGAAGCATGAGAGAGTTTCTTTTAGAGAGAGAAATATTTGAGAGAGGAGAGTTTAGGAATGAATTAGAATGAGAGAAATTAGGCTTAGAAAGTATTTATAGGTCTTAGATTAAGGGTAAAACTGACTTAGCTTAATAGGTAAACAATTAGGGAAAAGACCAAAAAACCCTTAATTAAAAAATGTCGGGGCCAATCGATGGACAGGATCTACGGTCCGTACATCAATTGATGGACCGTCCTGATCTTCCGTCAATTGATTCAGAAAGTTCATTTTTGGGCTGAAAATTTGGCTAAGTCTGGAAGGCATCTACGGGACCCATCTACGGCCCGTCAACTGAACTACGAACTGTCCGTAGGTCAAAGTTCAGAAACTTAGAAATCCTGAAAGTTCACAGTGCCATTGACGGTCCCCACCTACGGCCCGTAGGTGGCCTCCGTAGGTCACTGTCTTTAGGTGAGTTCTGCATTTTTAAGTTCTTTGAAAGCTTGGGGTATTACAATATCTCTCCCTTGGGAACATTCGTCCTCGAATGAGAATCAAGACATCATGAGAATGGTAATAGACACGGACTAACAACCAAACCTAGCATGAAATCACATAAATGCACATATCCGAGGAGGAAACATCAACTCCAAGCTAAATCATGATCAACACATAATATCATGAAGACTTTATGCAACTCATACTCAAATGTACATAATCATAGAAGACTCTTCATGAACATGCATAATTAAGGAATCATGGAAATCAACTATGACACATGAGACCAAAAGAATGAACCATGTGGAACTTGATACCACAAGCTAGATGAGGATTGGAAGGAAAGAGATGAGGATATTGGGACATCATATCGGCCTCGGCCTCCCAAGTAGCACCCTCAACTAATTGATTCCTCCATAGAACTTTCACGGAAGTAACTTTTTTATTTCTTAACTTCCGGACTTGCCGGTCTAAAATCTCAACCGGAACTTCTTCATAAGTAAGTCTATCCTTTATTCCAAGATTCTCTAATAGCACTATAGAGGTCGGGTCTCCAACACACTTTTTCAACAAGGAGACATGGAAAATCGGATGCACCGATGCCAAATCATTAGGCAAGTCCAGCTCATAAGCAACCTTACCAACACATCTCAAAATCTGATATAGGCCTACATAACAGGGACTAAGCTTCCCTTTCTTCCCAAATCTCATTACACTCTTCATGGGTGAGATTTTCAAGTAAACCCAATCATCAACATTGAATTCTAATTCTCTTCTTCTAACATCGGCATAGTACTTTTGTCGACTTTGGGCCGTTTTCAACCTTTCTCTAATAAGCCAAACTTTCTCCATAGCCTCATGCACCAACTCTGGGCCTATCAAAGCAACTTCACCAACTTCAAACCAACCTATATGAGATCTACACCTCCTAACATAGAGAGCCTCAAATGGAGCCATACCAATATTAGAATGGTAGCTATTATTATAAGCAAACAAAATCAAAGACAAATGATCATCCAGAGTACCTTTGAAATCAATTACACAAGCTCTCAATATATCTTCCAAGGTCTAAATAGTATGCTCCGCTTGCCCATCTGTTTGGGGATGAAAGGCTGTACTAAGCTTAACACGAGTACCAAGGCCTTTTTGGAGCGACCTTTAAAATTGAGAGGTGAATTGTGCACCACGATCGAAGATGATGGATAAAGGCACTCCATGCAGCCTCACCATTTCCCTCAAGTACAACTTAGCATAATCCTCCACCGAATAAGAAGTTTTGACGGGAATGAAATGGGCTGACTTCGTCATTCTATCAACCACAACCCAAATCGAATCATATTGCCGCCTAGTGCAAGGCAGACCAACAATAAAATCCAAATTCACATCTTCCCACTTCCAAGTAGGAACACCAATATCTTGGGTCAAACCTCCCGGCTTTTGATGTTCAACTTTCACTTGTTGACAATTAGGGCACTTAGCCACAAATTCCGCAATATCCTTCTTCATTCCGTTCCACCAATAAATCTCCCACAAATCACGGTACATTTTGGTAGCTCCTGGGTGGATGGAATATCGAGAACTATGGACTTATGACAAAATCTATCCTCTCACGTCATCAACATCTGGAACACATAAACGACTTTGATAACGAAGCACACCATCTCCCCCTTGGGAGAAAATCTCTATGGACTTCTTGAGTACCGCTTCCTTTAGTTCAACCAAGTTAGGATCAAGATCTTGCTTAGCTTTCACATCATGCACAAAAGAGGAGTCGGAACCATTGTGAATCAAACACCACCCTTAGCGGAATCAATCAGCCGAACACCCAATCGGGCCAATCTATGAACATCACGAACCAACTCTTTCTTACCATCCTCAACATGAGCAACACTACCCATAGACAATCGACTAAGAGCATCCACCACCACATTAGCTTTATCGGGGTGATAGAGAACACTCATATCATAGTCTTTTAACAATTCAAGCCACCTTCTTTGGCGAAGATTCAGATCTTTCTGTTTAAACACATATTGTAAACTCTTATGGTCGGTAAAGACATCCACATGTACCCCATACAAATAATGTCGCCATATTTTCAAAGCGAACACAACCGCTGCTAATTCTAAATCATGAGCAGGATAGTTCTTTTCATGCACCTTGAGTTGCCTTGAAGCATAAGTAATAGCTTTCCCATTTTGCATAAGAACACATCCTAACCAAATTCTCAAGGCCTATGTGGCATAGACAATGATATCGGAGTATGCAAATGATCCGTATACCATTCAAATGGAGATAAAATTCTCTTGATAGTATAGAGTGTTTAGGCAATATCTTGACATGTTTGTGATTGTGTTTATCGATGACATTTTAATTTACTCAGGATTGAGACTGAGCACACCAATCATTTGAGGATTGTGTTGAAAGTCCTCAAGGACCAACAACTCTTTGCAAAGTTTAGTAAATGCGAGTTTTAGTTGAGATCTGTGGCTTTTCTTGGTCACATTGTTTCCGGTAATGGTATTGAGGTAGATCCGAAGAAGATGGATGTGGTTAAGAGTTGGCCAAGACCTCTATCCCCTTTGGATATTTGAAGTTTCTTGGGTTTTGCTGGTTATTATAGAAGGTTTGTGGAAATGTTTTCTTCGATTGCCTCTCCATTGACGGTATTGACCAAAAAGAAAGTTAAATTTGTATGGTCTGAAGCGTGTGAGAAGAGTTTTCAAGAATTGAAAGATAGACTTACCTTCGCTCCGGTGTTGACTTTACCGGAAGGGTCCGATGGGTTTGTTGTGTATTTTGATGCTTCAAGGGTTGGACTAGGGTGTGTTCTTATGAAAAATGGGAATGTTACTGCTTATACTTCAAGGCAACTTAATGTCATGACCCAAGGTACCCCTTAGACGTGACATGGCGTACAAGACCCCGAAAGGCCTCATGCAAGCTACTTAGCATTTCATCATACAAGATAATATCAAACTAAGAGTTCAAAAGACAATTCAATACTAAAAGAGTCTACAAAGCATAGGGGAAATCTACATAAAGTCTCAAAGCCATCTAAACTTCATAGAATAGAAAGAACATTTGGGACGTAACCCAATACAAAGTCTTTAAAAGAAAGTAAAGGACATGAAAATAAATGTGTCAACGTCCTCGAACATATAAGGACTCACCAAATTCTTCAAGATCTCTAATGTCACAAACTAGCCACGAGAAGATGGGGATGAGCCAGATCCTACACTTACAAGAAAATGTAGGCAAGAGTATGCGTTAGTACAAACACATATCAAGTATGATAACTATGCGTAAAAACATCATTTAGTCATGCTAAAAGGGGTTCATTACCATAACGTGCAAGGACCAAGCTAAAATATGAGTTAAAAGGGTTAGAAATCATAAGATTATAAATCATGATCAATGCAAGCTAAACATCTTTACTTTATTTGAGAATTACCTTGAAAGTCACTTAAGTTCATTATTGTGGGAAGTAGCCTTAACCGACATTAAAGACCATGTGAGCTATCAACATGGAATCCGGTGTTTAACCTCACACCGATAGGGACATCCTACTTTCCAAGGTAGGACCCTTTAACTTCTAGCTTACGTGGATCCACTAGCTTATGTCTATCTAAGACAATCATCCTATGGTGGCAAACAGTTAAGGGATAAAGAGATTGTTACTACAAATCCGGCCTCTACATACGGGAGAGCTTCCATCTCGGTATCCACTCGGTGCTAAGCTTAAATCCCATGAAATAGTCATTTAATCATAATTCATACTCTATCACCATCGTTAGTAGACATGGGTAATTGCCTCTTGTCTATCATTAGAGCAGCTCCTTAATCATTGATTCAAGTTTAGTTGAGAAAGACCTTTCAACATGTAATGATTCCATTATGTGAGAAAATCCTTTCACATTCATAGTTTGAGTAATATGTGAGAAACCCTTTCACAACTCAACAACAACATCAATTATGCTTCAATCTCAAAGCAAGTCTTAAATCATCATAAATTTCATAATTTAACATGCTTATATTCATAAAACCCATCTTTTGATCATTCATAATTCATCATGAAATCATAACTTTAGGAATCATTAAAACATGCATGGGTTCATATAGATTTCATAAAATTCATCTTTTTCACAATTCAACCCATCATCAAAGCCAAATTTCGAAATGGGGGAAATCACATGGGTTCATGGGGATTCATCTTAATTCATGAAATTCAATTCACTTCATTCGTAGAAAGCCATAATTGAAAGTGATTTGATCATAATTGAAAGAACCCACATGATAGAAGAAAACCCTAACTTCAATTGAGAATTCTTAGTTTGAAAATTGGGGAAATTTGGGAACCTTATGGAGGAAAGGACTCCATAGGTGAAAGTTATCATACCTCAATGTCACTAGCTTGAAATCAATGGAGGATTGGGGAACTTGACTTGAAAACCCTAGCTTTTCCTTCTTCTTCTTCAAGCTTTTCTAGAGAGAGAATTATTTGGGAGAGGAGAGCTTTGGGAATGATTAGGAATGGGTAGAATTAGGCTTAAAAGTTTTACATAGGGTCTAGATTAATGGCAAAACCGACTTAGATTAGGCACTAAACATTTAGAGAAAAGACCAATAAGCCCTTTAAAAATAACTGTCGGACCCCTCCTACGGTTGGACCTATGGTCCGTAAGTCAACCTACGGACCGTCCTGTTCCACCGTGGATAGATTTAGAGAGTTTTTCAACTTTAGACCCCTAACAACGGGTCACCATTTACGGTTTGTGGTCCAACCTACGGTCCGTACATGGCCACCGTAGGTCTGACTTCAGGCCCTGAAGATTTCACTAAGTCAGGGTCTTACCTACGAAACCTACCTACGGTCCATACATTGAATGACCGACCGTCCTGGCGAGCCGTAAAAAAATACTGATGCTTGACATAATAAGGGAACCTCGGCTAGCCAACCACGTGCCCTACCCACGGACCGTAGGTCGGTCCACGGGCCGTAGGTGGCTCCGTTGGTACTGGCACCAGAATTCTAGAAACCTACAAACTCTTTTTTCAAAATCCGAGGTGTTACTATATCTCCCCATTGGGAATATTCATCCTCGAATGGGAATCAAGACATCATAGGAAGGGTAAGAACTTAATCTAACAGCCCAACATGAATGCAATTACATAAATGCACATATCCGAGGAGGAAACATCAACTCCAAGCTCAAGCATGTTCAAAACATCATTTCATAAGGTCTATATGCAACATATACTCAAATGTACATAATCATGAAGAAATTAGTCAGCTAGCTCATTTTCTCAAAATTTAAACATTTCATGAACATGCATTAATGATGAATCAGGGAATGACTAAGACACATATGAGACTCAAAGAATGAACCAAGATGAACTAAATCCCTCAAGCTAGAGCAGGATCGAAGGAAAAGAAATGAGGATAACGGGACATCATATCGGCCTTGGCCTCCCACGTAGCACCCTCAACTGATTGATTCCTCCAAAGAACCTTCACGGAAGCAATTTCTTTATTCCTTAACTTTCGGACTTACCGGTCTAGAATCTCAACCGGAACTTCTTCATAGAAAAGGCTATCCTTTATGCCAAGACTCTCCAATGGCACTATAGATGTCGGATCACCAACACATTTCTTCAACAAGGAAACGTGGAAAACTGGATGCACCGATGCCAAATCATTAGGCAAGTCAAGTTCGTAAGCAACCTTACCAACACGTCTCAAAATTTGATATGGGCCCACATAACAGGGACTAAGCTTCCCTCTCTTGCCAAACCTCTGTATGCCCTTCATGGGTGAAATTTTAAAGTAAATCCAATCATCAACATCAAATTCTAATTCTCTCCTTCTAACATCGGCATAGAACTTTTGTCGACTTTGAGCCATTTTCAACCTTTCTCTAATAAGCCGAACTTTCTCCATAGTCTCATGTACCAACTCAGGACCTATCAAAGCAACTTCACCAACTTCGAACCAACCTATTGGAGATATACACCTCCTACCATAGACAGCTTCAAATGGGGCCATACCAATACTCGAATGGTAGCTATTATTGTAAGCAAACTCGATCAAAGGCAAATGATCATCCCAATTACCCTTGAAAACAATCACACAAGCTCTCAACATATCTTCGAAAGTTTTGATAGTATGCTCTGCTTGCCCATCGGTTTGAGGATGAAAGGTCGTGCTAAGCTTAACATGAATTCCAAGACCTTTTCATAAAGACTTCCAAAATTGAGAAGTAAATTGGGCACCTCGATCGAAGATAATGGATAAAGGCACTCCATGCAACCTAACCATTTCTCTCAAGTACAACTTAGCATAATCCTTCACTGAATAAGAAACCTTGACGGGAATGAAATGGGTTGATTTCGTTATATGATCTACAATCACCCAAATCGAATCATATTGTCACCGGGTGCATGGCAAACCAACAATAAAGTCCATATTCAAATCTTCCCACTTCCAAGTAGGAATACTAATAACTTGGGACAAACCTCCCGACTTTTGATGCTTAACTTTCACTTGTTGACAATTAGGACACTTAGCCACAAATTCCGCAATATCCTTCTTCATCCCATTCCACCAGTAGATCTCCCGCAAATCATGGTACATCTTGGTAGTTCCCGGGTGAATGGAATATCGCGAACTATGGGCTTTAGATAAAATTTGTTCCCTTAAGTCATCTAAATTAGGAACACACAAGCGACCTTGATATCTAAGTACTCCATCTCCCCCTTGGGAGAAAGCCTCAACGGACTTCTTTAGCACCGCTTCCTTCAATTCGACCAAAATAGGATCAAGATCTTGTTTAGCCTTCACATCGTGAACAAAGGACGATTCGGAACCATTATGAACCATAACACCACCTTTAGTGGAATCAACCAACCGAACACCCAATCGGGCCAATCCATGAACATCACGAACCAACTCTTTTTTACCATCCTCAACATGAGCAACACTA
Organism: Solanum appendiculatum; assembly: GCA_018342035.1. NCBI lineage: Eukaryota > Viridiplantae > Streptophyta > Magnoliopsida > Solanales > Solanaceae > Solanum > Solanum appendiculatum. The sequence continues at coordinate 191,571 of JAGDQO010000414.1, forward strand.
CCCATCGATGTCCGACTAAGAGCATCCGCCGCCACATTAGCCTTACCGGGGTGATAGAGGCCACTCATGTCATAGTCCGTTAACAACTCAAGCCACCTCTTTTGGCGAAGATTTAGATCATTTTGTTTGAACACATATTGCAAGCTCTTGTGGTCGGTAAAGACATCAACATGCACACCATACAAATAATGCCTACAAATCTTTAAAGAAAACACAATAGCTGCTAACTCTAAGTCATGGGTAGGATAGTTCTTTTCATGAATCTTGAGTTGCCTTGAAGCATAGGCAATGACTTTCCCGTTTTGCATAAGGACACATTCTAGCAAAATTCTCGAAGCATCACAATAAACCACAAATCCATTGGATCCTTCTAGTAAGGTCAACACCGGAGCCGAGGTAAGTCTATCTTCCAACTCTTGAAAAATCTTCTCACACGCTTCGGACCATATGAACTTAACCTTCTTTTGAGTCAAAGCCGTCAATGAAGAAGCAATCGAAGAAAACCCTTCAACAAATCTCTTATAATAACCGGCTAAACCCAATAAACTATGAATTTCCAAAGGTGATAGAGGTCTAGGCCAATTCTTAACCGCATAGGTCTTCTTAGGATCTACCTCGATACCTTTACCAGAGATAATGTGACCAAGGAAAGCCACGGACCTTAGCCAAAACTCACATTTACTAAACTTTGCAAAAAGTTGTTGGTCCTTGAGGACTTGCAACACAATCCTCAAATGATTAGTATGCTCATCCTCACTCCTTGAATAAATCAAGATATCATCAATGAACACGATCACGAACATATCAAGGTATTGTCTAAACACCCTATCCATCAAATCCATAAATGTGGCCGAAGCATTTGTCAACCCAAACGACATTACCAAGAACTCCTAGTGACCATACCTAGTCCGAAAAACCGTCTTAGGGATGTCATCTTCCTTCACCCTCAATTGATGATAGCCCGAACGAAGATCGATCTTAGAAAAGTAACTAGCCCCTTGGAGTTGATCAAACAAGTCATCTATCCTTGGAAGAGGATACTTGTTCTTAATGGTGACTTTGTTCAATTGACGGTAGTCAATGCACATACGAAGTGAACCATCTTTCATCCTTACAAACAAGACCGGAGCACCCCATGGAGAAATACTCGATCGGATGAAACCTTTATCCAACAAATCTTCCAGTTGTTCCTTTAATTCCTTAAGTTCTTCCGGAGTCATTCGGTAAGGAGGAATATAAATAGGTTGCATATCAGGGAGAAGGTCAATACCTAAGTCTATTTCCCTTTCGGAAGGAACACCGGGTAGATCATCGGGAAACACTTCCAGAAATGCATTAACAACGGAGACTGACTCAAGAGTAGGGGTTTTGAAATCCACATCCCTCACTCTAACAAGATGGTATATGGAACCCTTAGAAATCATCTTTCTAGCTTTAAGACAAGAAACAAACTAGCCTTTAGGCATAAAATTTCCCCCCTTCCACTCTAGGATAGGCTCATTTGGGAATTGAAATTTGACCACACGGGTTCTACAATCAATAGAGGCATAAAATGAATGCAACCAATCCATCCCAAGAATAACATCAAAATCTAACATATCAAGCTCTACTAGATCAACATGAGTGACTCTATGGGTTAAGGAGACGGGGTAATTTCTATTGACTTTCTTCGCCACAATAGATTCACCAATAGGAGTAGAGACATGAAAAGGATCTAACAACACATCCGGAACAACACCAAACCTCATAGTCACATATGGCGTTACAAAAGACAAGGTAGCACCAGGATCAAGCAAAGCATAAACTTCAAAGTGAAAGACTTTCAACATACCGATAACCACATCGGGAGAACCCTCTTGCTCATGGCGAGCTTGAAGTGCATAGAATCGGTTTTGCTTGGAAGCATTTGAACCTGAACCACTAGGTGGAGCTTGCTTACCTTCTCTTCCCTTAGCCGTGAGAGATGGACAAACCCTTATTTTATGACCGCTCTTACCACAACCGAAGCAACCATCCGTACCAGCTAAGCACTTGCCCTCATGCGTCTTCCCACACTTAGCACAAGTAGCCGATGAGAATCCACCACCATTTCCTCTCTGAGGCTTAGGGTTAGGAACCCTATCTTTGTTGAACTTAGGAGGAGCATTAGAGGAACCTTGACCGGAAAAACTTTGTCAAAACTTAGAACGACCATGTCCATCGGACATTGAGTGCGAGAAAATACTATCACTGGTCTTAGCCTTCTTTGCCTCCCTAGACCTTTCCTTAAGTTTCTACTTTTCTATTTGTTGAGCATGAACCATTAGGTGAGAAATGTCCATATCATGGATAAGCATAGCGGTACAACATTCCTTGACCACCAATTCGAACACTCCCTACACGAACTTACTCATCCTTACCCTAGGATCGGCAACCATAGTGGGAGCATATCGAGATAGTTGTGTTAACTTCAAAGCATATTCTTTCACACTCATGATTCCTTGACGAAGGTTGATGAACTCAAGCACCCTTGCCTCCCTCATCTCAAGGGAAAAGAACCTATCAAGGAAAGCAACCTTGAACTTCTCTCAATCAAGAGGACCCGCATCAACCGCCCTCTCACTCTTCCATTGCTCAAACCACACTTGAGCCACACCCTTAAGTTGATAAGCGGCCAACTCCGCCTTTTCCTTCGGCGTCACACCCATGATCATTAACACCTTGTACACCTCATCAATGAACTCTTGAGGATCTTCCTTAACTTTAGATCCATGAAACTCCGGAGGATTCATCCTTGTGAAGTCCCTCACTCTAGATGCCGCCGTACCAACATTTGGGTTCACGGGAGCTACAACCTCCCTATTGGCTTGAGCCGTCATGGCTTGAGCCAACACTTGAAAAGCATCCCTAAACTCCACATTAGTCACTTGTTCGGCCAAAGGGTAGGCCGGAACTTGAGGAGCTTAAGGAGGAGCTTCTTGTTCCACACTCTCTCTCGCATTTCTCCTAGCATAAGCTCTTCGAATGGCCATATCATGAAATGCATAGGATAGGGATTAGGAGAGAGACATATAGAGTTAAACCCTATGGCACGACTTTAGAATAATGAAAGAAGTGGAATTTCCTAAACATCTTATAGCCTCTCATTCATAAGTATGGCGCGCTTCACACATATGAACAAGACTCTACTCGGCGAGGCTTATGAGACTACCTAGGACCTTTCTAAAACCTTGTGCTCTGAATACCAAATTTGTCATGACCCAAGGTACCCCCTAGACATATCATGGCGTACAAGACCCCGAAAGGCCTCATACAAGCCACTTAGCATTTCATCCTACAAGATAATATCAAACTAAGAGTTCAAAAGACAATTCAATATTAAAAGAGTTTACAAAGCATAGCAGAAGAATACATAAAGTCTCAAAGCCATCTAAACTTCATAGAATAGAAAGAACATTTGGGACGTAACCCAATACAAAGTCTCTAAAAGATAGTAAAGGAAATGAAAATAAATGTGGCTACATCCTCGAACATATGAGGACTCACCAAATTCTTCAAGATCTCTAATGTCACAAACTAGCCACGAGAAGATGGGGATGAGCCGGATCCTACACTTATAAGGAAATGTAGGCAAGAGTATGCGTTAGTACAAACACGTACCAAGTAGGATAACTATGCATAAAAACATCATTTAGTCATGCTAAAAAGGAATCATTACCATAATGTACAAGGACCAAGCTAAAATATGAGATAAAAGGGTTAGAAATCATAAGATTATAAATCATGATCAATGCAAGCTAAACATCTTTACTTTATTTGAGAATTACCTTGAAAGTCACTTAAGTTCATTATTGTGGGAAGTAGTCTTAACCGACATTAAAGACCATGTGAGCTATTAACATAGAATTCGATGTTTAACCCCACACCAATAGGGCCATCCTACTTGTCAAGGTAGGACCCTTTAACTTCTAGCTTACGTGGATCCACTAGCTAATATTTATCTAAGAAAATCATCCTATGGTGGCACATAGTTAAGGGATAAATAGATGGTTACTAGAAACCCAGCCTCTACATAAGGGAGAGCTTCCATCTCGGTATCCACTCGGTGCTAAGCTTAAATCCCATGGAATAGTCATTTAATCATATTTCATACTCTATCACCATCGTTAGTACACATGGGTAATCACCTCTTGTCTATCATTAGAATAGCTCCTAAATCATTGATTCAAGTTTAGTTGAGAAAGACCTTTAAACATGTAATGAATTCATTATGTGAGAAAATTCTTTCACATTTTATCATGACCCAAGGTACCCCCTAAATGTGACATGGCATACAAGACCCCGAAAGGCCTCATACAAGCCACTTAGCATGCTTAAACATAAGGTAATAGAGATAAGAGTTCAAAAGATAGTTTTATATCAAAGCTTTAAAGAAAAGTAGCGGAAGTCTACATCAATGACTCAAGCCATCTAAACAAAATGTACGAAATAGCATTTGGGACGTAACCCAATACAAAGCTCAAATGAAAAATATGAGAAATAGAACAACTAGGCTATGTCCTCGATGAATGAGGACTCACCAAGTCTTGTCAAGATCTTCTACTAACAAGCTCTAGCCACGAGTGGAAGGTGAGTCGCCACGTCCTACACCAAAGAATTTAATGTACGCAAAAGTATGCATTAGCACAATAAAGTACTAAGTATGATAGCAATGCACATAAACTCATAAATCATGCTAGAGTGAGATACAATCATGACATGCAATTGGCTAAGCTAAAACATGATAAGGCATAATAAGCAAGTAGCATAAAGCATAAACCATGGCGGAAGCAAGCTAAATCATCATAAAACATGTGAAGCACTTTTGAAAACAACATTAGTTCATTAGTGTGGGAAATAGCCTTAACCGACATATAAGACCATGTGAGCTATCAACATGGAATCCGGTGTCTGCCCTACACCGAAAAAGGGCCATCCTACTTGCCAAGGTAGGACCCTCAAACCATAGCCTACGTGGATCCACTAGCTAAGCTCATATAAAGTCTATTCAAGAAACCCTATAGGGGCACATAGGTATGGGACATTGGGGACTCGTCACCCGTCCACTCGGTGCTAAGCATAATTCCCACAGAATAGTCATAATTATTATTATCCATGGAAAGGCACAACTAGGGTTGCCAATCCAAGCTAAACATGCTTATTGACGTTTCACATACCATGGACTAGTCCAAGCTTACGCCATTGGGCGTTTCATAATCCATGGACTTGTCCAAGCTTACGCCATTAGAATAGCTCATTAAAATCTCCTGATTCAATTTTAGTTGAGAAAAACTTTCAACAAGTTATGAATCCTTTACATGTGAGAAAACCTTTCACAAGCTTAAGTTGAGCATTACATGAGAAAACCTTTCACAACTCAATCATCATTAAATCATAAGTTTCATAAAAAAACACATGCATGATTTCATAAGCTTCTTCCTTACATAATCAATCATGCTCTTACTTCATAAGTCATGGGTTCATAAGCCTTTATCTCAAACCATGCAACTCACTGCAAGCTAACACTTAGAAAGTCATAATCAAGGCAATTTAATCGTACTTGAAGGAACCCACATAAAAGAGGAAAATCATGCTTTTGACTTGAACATGCTAAATTCATGAAATTATCCTCAATTCATTCTTAATTCATGCTTAATTTCATAGAGAATTCATCAACTTCCTCAAGTCATAACTCAACCCAACAATCATAGCACAGATTATCAAATTGGGGAGAAATTTGCTTGGGATCATGGAAATTCATGCAATCTTTACATCAAATCATGTAATTCACGCTAATTCATGCACTAAGTTACTTTATCATGCTAGATCGTGCACTACAAATCATAAAATCAACAATTGAAATCATAATTGAAGAATCCATAAGAATTGATCAAAACCCTAATTCAATTGGAAAAGATTGAACCCTGAAAATCTTGAAGAAAAGGGAGGATCTATTGGAGGAAATGGCTCCAAATGGTGAATACTATCATACCTCAATTAAGCCCTTGAGAAATTGAAGCTAATTGAAGGTCTTCAATGGAGGTTTCCAACTTCTTCTTTTTCCTTGAACTAGAGATGATTCTTTTAGAGAGAGAAATATTTGAGAGGAGAGTTTTAGGAATTGATTTAGAATAAGAAGGATAAGGCTTAAAAACTATTTATAGGTCTTAGATTAAGGGTAAAACCGACTTAGATTAATAGGGGATCAATTAGGAAAATGACCAAAAAGCCCTAAATTAATAGTTGTCGGGGTCCACCTACGGTCCGTACATCCATTAACGGACCGTCCTGGTCCTCCGTCAAAAGATTCAGAGACTAAGGATTTGGGACCCTGCAACTACGACTCCAATGTACGGTTGGTAGGTCCTTCTACGGACCGTACATGGCAGCCGTAGATCACTCCTCAAGTTCTAGAATTTGACCAAGTCTAGGGGACATCTACGGTCCATATCTACGGACCGTCAATCCACTTACGATCCGCCCTGCTACTCCGTAGATCAAACTTCATAAACTAGTAATTTAGGATCCTGGCAGTGCCAACGACGGCTCCTCACCTACGGCCCGTCAACCCTTTTACGGCTCGTAGGTAGCCTGCATAGTTCACTGCCTTCAGTCTAATTCTGCATTTCCATTACCTTGGAAGCTAGGGGTATTACAATATCTCCCCCTTGGGAACATTCGTCCTCGAATGAGAACCTAGACATCATAAGAAGGGCGATAGACTCGGACTAACAACCCAACCTAACATATAAGCACATCAATGCACATATCCGAGGAGGAAACATCAACTCCAAGCTAAAGCATGTTCAACACTTAATTTCATGAAGACTTTATGCAACTTATACTCAATGCACATATAATCATATTTGACTCTTCATGAACATGCACAATCAAGGAATCATGGAAATCAACTATGACTCATTAGATCAAAAGAATGAACCATGAGGAACTAGGTACCTCAAGCTAGAGTAGGATCGGAAGGAAAGAGATGAGGATAGCGAGACATCATATCTGCCACGGCCTCCCAAGTAGCACCCTCAACCAATTGATTCCTCCAAAGAACTTTCACGGAAGATACTTCTTTATTTCTCAACTTCCGGACTTGTCGGTCTAAAATCTCAACCGAAACCTCTTCATAGGAAAGACTATCCTTTATGCCAAGAGTCTCTAATGGTACTATAGAGGTCGGATCACCAACACATTTCTTTAACAATTGAACATGGAAAACCGGATGCACCGATGCCAAATCATTAGGCAAACTCCCCAACCTCAAACCAACCTATAGGAGATCTACACCTCCTACCATAGAGAGCCTCAAATGGAGCCATACCAATGCTAGAATGGTAGCTATTATTATAAGCAAACTCAATCATAGGCAAATGGTCATCCCAAGTACCCTTGAAATCAATTACAGAAGCTCTCAACATGTCTTCCAAGGTTTGAATAGTACGCTCCGCTTGCCCATCGATTTGGGGATGAAAGGTCGTACTAAGCTTAACACGAGTACCAAGACCCTTTTGGAATGACTTCCAAAATTGAGAGGTAAATTGTGCACCACGATCGGAGATAATGGATAAAGGCACTCCGTCCAGCCTAACCATCTCCCTCAAATACAACTTAGCATAATCCTCCGCCGAATAAGAAGTCTGGACAAGAATGAAATGTGCTGACTTAGTCATTCTATCAACCACAACCCAAATCAAATCATATTGTCGCCTTGTGCGAGGCAAACCTACTATAAAATCCATATTCATATCTTCCCACTTCCAAGTAGGAACCTCAATATCTTGGGTCAAACCTCCCGGCTTTTGATGCTCAACTTTCACTTGTTGGCAATTAGGACACTTAGCCACAAATTCTGCAATATCTTTCTTCATTTCGTTCCACCAATAGATTTCCCGCAAATCATGGTACATCTTGTTAGCTCCTGGGTAGATGGAATATCTAGAACTATGAGCTTCCGACAAAATTTGCCCTCTCAAGTCATCAACATCGGGATAACATAAACGACCTTGGTAAGGAAGTACCCCATCTCCCCCTTGGGAGAAAACCTCTATGGACTTTTTAAGAATCGCTTCTTTCAATTCGACCAAACTAGGATCAAGATCTTGCTTTGCTTTCACATCATGCACAAAAGAGGATTCGGAACCATTGTGAACCGTAACACCACCTTCAGCGGAATCAATCAACCGAACACCCAATCGGACCAAACTATGAACATCACGAACCAACTCTTTCTTATCATCCTCAACATGAGAAACACTACCCATAGACAATCGACTAAGAGCATCCGCCACCACATTAGCCTTACCGGGGTGATAGAGAACACTCATACCATAGTCTTTCAACAACTCAAGCCACCTTCTTTGGCGAAGATTCAAATCTTTCTGCTTAAACATATATTGGAGACTCTTATGTTCGGTGAAGACATCCACATGTACTCCATACAAATAATGTCGCCATATTTTCAAAGCAAACACAACCGCTGCGAACTCTAAGTCATGAGTAGGATAGTTCTTTTCATGCACCTTAAGTTTTCTTGAAGCATAAGCAATAACCTTCCCATTTTGCATAAGAACTCATCCTAACCCAATTCTCGAAGCATCACAATAAACCACAAAGCCATCGGATCCTTCCGGCAGAGTCAATATCGGAGCCGAAGTAAGTCTATCTTTCAACTCTTGAAAACTCTTTTCACATGCCTCGGACCACATGAACTTAGCCTTCTTTTGAGACAAAGCCGTCAATGGAGAAGCAATTGAAGAAAACCCTTCGAAAAACCTCCTATAATAACCGGCTAAACCCAGGAAACTATGAATATCCGAAGGTGATAGAGGTCTAGGCCAATTCTTGACCGCTTCCGTCTTCTTAAGATCTACCTCAATACCCTCACCGGAAACAATGTGACCAACAAAAGCCATGGATCTTAACCAAAACTCACATTTGCTAAACTTTGCAAAGAGTTGATGATCCTTGGGGACTTGCAATACAACCCTCAAATGACTAGCATGATCATCTTCATTCCTTGAGTAAATTAAGATATCATCGATAAACACAATCACGAACATGTCAAGGTATTGCTTAAACACCCTATTCATCAAGTCCATGAATGCGGCTGGAGCATTTGTCAACCCAAACAACATAACCAAGAACTCATAGTGACCATACCTTGTCCGGAAAGCCATTTTCGAAATATCATCTTCTTTCACCCTCAATTGGTGATACCCCGAACGAAGGTCAATCTTAGAGAAATAACTAGCCCCTTGAAGTTGGTTAAACAAATCATCTATCCTTGGCAAAGGATACTTATTCTTAATGGTAACCTTATTCAATTGGCGATAGTCAATGCACATTCGGAATGAACCATCTTTCTTCCTTACAAACAAGACCGGAGCACCCCATGGAGAAACACTTGGCCAGATGAAACCCTTATCCAACAAGTCTTTCAATTGCTCTTTCAATTCCTTAAGTTCCGTCGGAGCCATTCTATAAGGAGGAATAGAAATAGGTTGCGTATCCGGAAGAAGGTCAATACCGAAGTCTATTTCACTTTCAGGAGGAATACTGGGCAAATCATCGGGAAACACTTTCGGAAACTCATTAGCAACGGGGACTGACTCAAGAGTAGGGGTTTCAGAATCTACATCCCTCACCCTAACAAGATGGTGAATGCAACCCTTAGATATCATCTTTCTAGTCTTTAGATAAGAAACAAATTGACCTTGAAACATAGAATTTCCCCCCTTCCACTCTAGGATAGGCTCATTTGGAAACTGAAACTTGACCACTCGGGTCCTACAATCAATAGAGGCATAACAAGCATGCAACCAATCCATTCCAAGAATAACATCAAAATCTAGCATATCAAGCTCTATGAGATCAACAAGAGTAACTCTATGGGATAAGGAAATGGGGCAACCTCTATAAACCCTCTTATCTAGGATAGACTCTCCAATCAGAGTAGAAACATGAAAAAGATCTAGGAAAATATCCGAAACAATATCAAACCGCATGGCCACATAGGGCGTCACAAAGGATAAGGTAGCACCAGGATCAAGCAAGGCATAAACATCAAAATGGAAAACTTTTAACGTACCGGTGACCACATCGGGTGAGCTCTCTTGCTCATGACGAGCCTGAAGTGCATAAAATATGTTTTGCTTAGGAGCATTCGAACCCGAACCACTAGGTGGAGCTTGCTTACCTCTCTTCCTTTAACCAAGAGAGATGGACAATCCCTGATCTTATAACCAGCCTTACCGCAAGCAAAGCAACCATCCGTACCGGCTAGGCATTTGCCTTCATGCTTCCTCCCACATCTAGTAAAAGCAAACAATGAATATGAGTGTAAAAGAATATGCATTGAAGTTCACACAATTTTCTATATATGCTCCTTCCATAGTTGCCGATCCTCGGGCTAGAATGAGTAAGTTTGTGTCGGAAGTGTCTGAAATGTTGGTGAAAGAGTGCCGCACCGCTATGCTTGTGAATGATATGGATATTTCTCGCCTCATGATCTATGCCCAACAAATTGAGGAAGAAAAGCTTAAAGAGAGGTCTAGGGAGACCAAGCGAGCTAGGATCGGTGATGGTAACTTTTCGCATGCAAGGTCCGATGGACATGGTCATCCTAGATTTCATCAAAGGTTCTCTAATCAAGGTTCTTCCAATGCTCCTCCGAGGTCCAACAAAGATAGGGTGCCCAACCCTAAGCCTCAAGGAGGGAACGGTGGTGGACCCGTAGCGGGACTGACCAGATTTACTGATTTTCGTGTACTATAGTCCATGGATTTTTGGTGATACGTGATCCTGACGCATTTTTGGATGAAATTTATTGTGGGCATCCGTTAAGACCTTAATAATGGCGTGAGTTAGTCCGAAGGGGCAAGCGTCTGCATTTTTGGGTTTCAAAAAGGCCCAGAGCAGGAATGACCAGATTTATCGATTTTTGTGTACTATAGTCCATGGATTTTTTGTAATTCGTGATCCAGACGCGTTTTTGGCCGAAACATTTTCTGGGCGTCCGCTAAGACGTTATTCATGGAGTGATTTGGTACGGAGGGGCATGCATCTGCATCACACATAGTTTAATTTATAATATTTGTGCTCTTAGTCGTATTATTTCCGTAAAAAGGGGATGTTTTGTGTGGAAAGTAATGTTGTTAATATCGCAAGTAGCAAGTAACAAAGTAACAATTTCATGTGTTTTTTAAATCAATAAAAGACGAAAAAATATGCATATATGTTCCCCATGCATCCTTAACTCAGTAGACCTTGAAATTAGTGACCTTGTCTAGTCTGCCACATTCAAGATCGGTATGTTATTTATCACCTAAGTTGATTTTTCCCTAAGTAGATGAATTTCACTGCTCTACATGGTTATTCTACGAGTGTATCTTTTACTTACCCTTAGCTTTGATCCAAAATTAGTTGTCCCTTGATAAGTTCAAGATATTAGATGAAGGTTGAAAGCCTCACATCTCCGTTGTATAATCCCTTTTCCCATCTGTTACCCCTTCGTCAAGCAAGAATAAGGCAAGTTATAACATATGCAACTGTTAAAAAACAATCAAAGAAAAGGGAAAAACATAATATGCATGCAGACCATTCAAGAATTACTATGTGTTAGGTTTACATCGTTAATTCTTCATGGTTCCCACGACCCTATTTGTAGATTTAGCTACTTATAATTGTATGATCACAATCAATAATAATTAGTTCAAAAGAAATCATGCACTTACAATTTTAAATAGTAATAATCCAAAATCTTGAATTGAATTGCAAAGTCAAAAATGAAAAAGTGATGTGTAATTAAAATCCCAAAATACAAGAATAGAAGCAAAAAGTAGTTTAGTAATAATTCCTAAACTCAAAAGTGCATAACAATAAAAAGAAAACCTTGGAAAAGTATTTATAAACATATAAATTCTTATCAAAACTATTTTGGAAAACTGGGATCAGTAGCTTTTACCACCCAAAGTATAGGTCATAGTACACTTTACAGCTCATGAAGCCTTCTCGTAAATGGCAGGGAAGTCAGGACCATTTCCACGGATAAAATCTACGGTCTGTGGAATGTTCTACGGCTCGTACTGTCTATCGTAGTCCTCATGTTTCTATTTTTCAAACTCATTGAATCTCAACTACTCATGCCTGTTTATGGCTCATACAATCTTCTATGGCATGTCTTGATCACTCATGGTTTTCAATCTACTTTTCCATATCCTCACTTCTTATTCAATGATCATGAGTCTAAGACTCGTAAAACCTTGTACTGTCAATACTGGCTTCTCGTATACTTCAAAACCTGTTTCACCATTATGTGATCTTTCTTCTATGAGACCATCTACGACTGGTGCTTCAGACCACAACTCATAAACTTGCTCATAGATGGCCAAAACTACACTGCTACATCTAACTCTGTACCCTTAGCTACAAAAACTTGTTTTCCTGTATAACAACTACAAAACACATCAAATCTACTAAAACGCACTAAAATACTTACAAAAATCATATGTTTTAAGCATTAAAATTATCGTAAATCTATGACATATAAACACCCTCAACTTAAAATAATTGTTTGTCCTCAAGAGACTATCACAATTATCACATTATGACACTAAGTAAAAGAAGACTAAGAACCTATGGCAATCACATGGCTTTTTTCACATTATTTCAAAATCACGACATCCACTTCTTATCATCAATAAGCAGTGCATAATCATCACTTCTCAAGCTAATACATGCGGATCAATAAATGACATCAACATACTAACAGAAAAGGTTAGATACACTGTCAACAATCACCTAGATAATAAATTTTTTCAACTGTACAACACGTTTCCTCACCAAAAAGAAGTCTTGTTTGCACAAAATTTCATGAATTTCAAGATCAAGGACTAGGTAAATACTCACTCTCACAAAATAAATTCAAACCATGAATGCACATTACTATAGGCTATCCCTTATTTTCAATACTCTTACTTTCAGACAATTGAATTAGGATCACTATAGGTCTTTACTTGTAACATAGGTTTGAGAATGGGTATAGTATATTTGGACATATTTACTACTGACCCCCTTGAAACTACACTACTTAACTACACTTTTTATAACGAACAGTTATTCCACCCTCATTCTTCCTTTCTTCATTATCTTTACATCAACAGTCTGTGCAACCTTCATTCTTTTTCTTTCGTTCCTTCTCTCTCTTTATATATATATATATATATATTATTATTTTTATTTTTATACACCTGCCACACCAATTTTTTTCTGCATAACTCTATTCTTTTCATACCCTTTTTTTCTTATTTTTCTCTAAAGTAGCCACCCTCAACTTAGGCATTTTGTCTGAGTTGAGGTGCATAATGTCTAATGAGGGACCAATGCAAAAATAAAGGTTAATCATGAACAAAGGGGAGAGTGAATTGGGAAACACAATAGTTACGCTTAAAATTTTAGATCAACGAATAAACATTTTCATTTAGTTAGTCGATTTTAGTCTATGTAGGCTAACATCAATAATGACCTATGATCCTCTCTAATCAACATTCTGATAATGTTAGCAAGAATAACGGGCTAAGTTATGAATTGGCACACATGGTATGAACAATGCTACACCTTACACACACATGACAAAGAGTCTCACCATCAATCATTAACTTATCAAGTGCATGTTCTAGCTTAAGTGTAACACCTCAGAAGTAGAAAAGTTGACTTGGAAAAGACATTTGCTGAAAACATGCTGGTGCAAGTGGTTTACAAGCATGGAGTACAGTCTGTATAAAGTTTTACAGCCTGTTGAACTAGTCTTGGTTAATGTTTGAAATTTTTGGAAAAATGACAAGTTCAAAACGATTGGTTTCCGAGCAACCAGTACGGCTCGTGGTTGGGTACACGAGCCACCGATTAAGCAGGCAATCTCCTTTTTTGTCATTATTCAGGGAGTTTCTCTTTCTCCACTATCTCCTGTCACTCAATTGCATTGAGGAGAGTGCACTTTTCTTTTGTGGGGTGAGGGCCTTTGAGCCAATAATCCCCTTTTTGCTTGTGTTTTGTTACTTTAGTTTTTGATGATTTTATTAATTTACCTTTGATTATATTATAGTGTTTCTTTTGGTTGAGTGCGTCTCTTGTATCTATTTCGTTCTCTCTTGATTTTGTAAACCCCCCCCCATGAGTTTTTAAAATCATGAAATGCTTGAAGTTTCATTGATAATGATTTGAAGATTGATTGTGTTCAATTAAAATGTCTTGAATAGTACTCATGATGAACATGATGTAGAGTGTTGGTGCTGCAAGAATGAAAACGATGTTGTTTCACTTTTGAGTGATCTCTTTGAATCTTATGTTGACTAGCTGCATTTTGATGTGAGCTTTTCAATGAACATCGCACGTAACCTTTTGATCTTTTCGGGATGTGCTAAATGAGTGTATTTCGAAGTGCCATGTATGGTGAGGTCTTAGTTGAAAACATGTGTGTTGACTCCTAGAATTTGCCTTGTTAGTTCAGTTGTTTTAATCTTGGTGAATATAAGGTGTCATCTTGGGCAACAATTCAAAGAGGGAACCAAATGTCCATAATCTTTTGTGACTACCTTGTGAGGGTCTTCATCCATTTTGGCTCCACTTGAGCTTGACCCATTTGTTGGAAAAACCAAAAGTATACCTCTTGAACCAAATTGCCCCTACCTTCTCACCTAAAATCCTTCTTGAAGCATTGTGATGTTTGAATAGCCAACTTAGGAAAAAAGCCTAAGTTGGGGGTGTGGAAAGGAATGAGTAATGAAAGCCAAGTGAAGGGCAAAGAAAGATAAAATGAGGCGTAACTTTGAAGTTTGTTACAAAAAGAAGGAATCCCTCCTTATAAAACAAGAAAAAAAAGTGAGTCATTAGAATTAAAATGCTTTGGAAAATGAAAATGAAAAAGAGAAGTAATGAAATAAAGGGGATTCAAAATAAATTGAGTAATAGAACAAAGTTTGAGTTCTCAAATGCAAAAAAATTAAAAGAACTTGAGAAGAAGTGAACATGATTGCAACAATGCTTTGGAAAGGTAATGTCACCAAGCCAAATTTACCATACTTTAACCCTCAGCCCCATTACAAGCCTAAAAGATCCTTGAGATCTTGCATGAACTAGGATGTATGATAATTGGAAAATATGGGTAAACGTATGTGACAAATCTTGCATGTATTTCTCGTTTGAGAGAGTGAGAGTTGCATTGATTCCTTATTCATTTGCTGATTTTCTTTGTGAGAGCATGGAATAATTCTTGATGTGAGGGCACTTGAATGCATTTGTTGAAACATGGTCTTTCATTAGAAAAGAAGCTAAAGTGAGCTTGAACTTGTGTTGAAACTGGCTAGTCATCATTTGAAGCTTTTTGACCATGATTGAGCGCATCATGTTGTTGAGAGTAGTCTTGTAATGGCACTTGCATGTTATCTTTCAATGAGTACTATTGTACACACCCCCATTGAACTAATTGTGTTCTTGATTTACTTGAGGACAAGCAAAGGTTTAAGTTGGGGGTGTTCATGAGTGATAAATTTGTACTCATTTGAGGCCGATTTGGCTCAATAATTAGTGTTCTCCATGCCTAATTTTGTCCTATTTTTATGATATTTTGATGATTTGCAGCTATGGAGGCTAATGGACAAGGCAAGGATGAATGTTTAAAAGAATGGCCAAATATACAAAAAGAAGATTGAAACTATAATCTGCTAGTCGCCAAACACAAAAGGGCGAATCACTTAACAAGCTGATTATCACCTAAATTTAAAGTACAATAGGTTTCTCAACAAAGATCGATTGGTGGAGTGAGGAAGAAACGACGATGTGTCTAATGAAAAAGGTTAATATGGTAAACACCACCGAAATTGACAGTGGAGGATGATAAAATGGAACTTTAAAAGATGAACCAAGGAGATGATCAGCGATTCGCTGAAATAGAAAAGCTGACTTGAGCGAGATCGCCCAACGATGGTCGAACACCTAAAGCTTGGAGCAAGAAAGGGGCGAGCTAATGCATGTTTGGTAATTCGCATAATAACATCGGTGAAGCCCGACTTATGACACGGAGTGAGTCGCGCATGTTAGCTTTTGGAAAAAAATTAGGAAACTATAAATAGCCCAAAGGAGAGAGATCAAGGGGTTCAAAATTGGAGAGAAAATGCTTAACATTGTAGAGATAGAAACACTTTCTATTGAGAGAAGAACACTTCTACCTCTTGAGATCGCGAATAGATAATATTGAATTTGTGAAATTGAGGTTGAATTCATAGTGTATTTGCTTGTCATTGCTTAACTTCATGTTGCCCATGACTGTTTTCTTTGAAGGTATATCCTCTCTACCCTTTGTGATGTGTGGCTAAACTTCTTACCTCTTGGGGGGTGATTATAGGGTTGGGTGTTGATTTAATTTAGTGGGTATATCGAATTGCTCTATTTTATAGCTGCTAATTATTGATTTAAACTGTTGTCATTTGTTAAATTTATAAATTAAGGTGGCCAACTTTATTTTAGCTTCGATCTCGCATTGGTGCTTGAAAAAGACCAGTATAAGTGGGTGATTAGTTCAATGGTTATGATTTAGTTATACTTAATTGCAAATCCAAGGTAGTGGGTTGGAATGACAATTAGCATGAATGAGAGTGAAAGGAGATTTCATGAAAGAGTGTTATAAGATCGAAAGATGATTAGCATAATCAAAGATGACCCAGCCTATCCATGATTCTCTTGTTGTATTGAGTAATTCAACATTACCCCTAATGACATCAATATTCAATCCCCACACCCCTCAGGTAAATTAATTTCGTGGACTTTCAATTTGTTGAGATATTGATAATTGTGAGTGGAAATTGCTTTATTAAATTTGGTTGAATGATCCACCCATTTACTACCTAACGACATCGAGACTGGTTGCAATTTAAGTCACCAATTGGATTCATAATCTCATACAATTTCCTATTAGATTCAACCCCGATTCTTCGTTGGGTTTTTATTGACAACAACCGCTGTCCCTTTTAATTGATTTTAAGGAGGACACTTGAGCGTTATCATAAACTAAAATTCATGTTATAGCTCACATGATTTATTTCGGTTAATGATATATTCCACAAAAGAAAATGATTTTTCTCAAACAGCTCATGTTTTATATATATGTTATGACTTCTACTTATGAGATGATTTATAGAATATTGCATTGGCCTTTTCTTATGTTTTATGAACTCAGCTTATCATATTCGATATGTTTTACTTGGTCATGCATTATTATTTTATGAGACTTATCATTCTTTATACTATGATTCATGAATCTTTCCTCATGGTCAGTATAGTTTGAGTATTGACTGCATACATCTCTTGTGCCTATATTATTTTATAATAAAGGTTACGATGCTCATCATCAAGCATGTAGTTAGTATGTATTTGGATCAGCTTGTCAAAACTTGGGGAGTCCTCATTGTTCGAGGACATGACCACCATTATGAATTATGTCATTCAGAATTTATGTCACGACCCAAGGTACCCCCTAGATGTGGCATGGCGTACAAGACCCCGAGAGGCCTCATACAAGCCCTTAGCATACATTACATACAAGATAATAGAGATTAAAAGTTCGAAAGAGAATTTCATATCGAAGCTTTTTAAAAGAAACAGCGGAAGTCTACATATCATGTCTCAAAGCCAATCTAATATAAGGAACAAGGTTTGGGACCTAACCCAATACAATTCAAAAACTGAAAGGAAATACATGAAAAAGAATAAGAGCTAGGCTATGTCCTCGGATGGATGAGGACTCGCTAAGTCTTCTATCAACTCTCTAAGCAAGCTCTAGCCACGAGTGGAAGGTGAATCGCCACGTCCTACATCAAAGAAGGTGAGATTCTTAGGATAAGTGGACTTCAAGGATAATAAAAGAAAGCCTAAGATCATTTCTCCAACCAAAGTCAATCAAGACGAACATTTCAAGACTAACCGGGCAAGTTCTAGTTAACATGAGTGAATACAAGGCATTATTCATTAAGGCTCACCACACATGGCATGAACACAAATCAAGAAGGATAAATTTCACTTCCTAGTCAAGAACAAAAGAGTTATTTTACACTTCACCATCTAGTAAATTAGAGTCACAAAAAGAGTCAACCCATTGTCACAGAATCTTTCATTTTCACATAACTTTTCGGAGGGGTGCTCATTTCATACTTCACAAGGCTTGACTAAATCTATTTGTACCAAACAAGTCACAACCTCACATTAACACCATAAGCCAACAAAACTTGACAAAATGACAATTTTGCCCTTTAGAATGACGTCACCCGCTCTATCATTGGGCAAATTCAAGCCTTTTCGTTGAGCCTTCACAAGGGCTTCCCAAACTCACAAGCTACGGGTACTCAGACTTCCCCTGCTTCAAGGCATACAAGCATGAAACACCATCATTCACCATTTATTACTAAAAGACATAAACTAACAAAGCATACTAATATCATAAAACCAAAACAAAATAAAATGACTAATCCAACATTTCAATCAACACAAGATAAAACAACCCAAACGGGGAGCACCCCCAACTAAAAATGATGTTATGTCCTCATAGCACAACTATAGAACTCAAAAAGAGAATACGAAGGGCTCCCTGGGCTGCCTCAATCCTCTCCATCAGTGTCGGTGGCCTCCCTATCCTTATCTCCACCATCATCGCTACATGTAGTTGGCTCATCTCCATCCTCATCTGGCCTAGAAGTCGGGAGTGGTTCATTTGCCTTCAAAACCTTCCAAAGGCCTTGTACTCCTTTCCACATCCGAGTGAAGAACTTGTCTCAAATCTTCTCTTGCTTCTTCATTTTACCGTGTGAGATGCTCAATTCTCCATGTGACTTAGCCAAAGTAGCATAGGCCTTTTCCAAATTTTCAAGTTGAGCTTTCTGCTTCATTTGATCAATCAAGTAGGCATCAAACTCATTTTGGGGCACATAAGATCTAGGCCCAGCAGATGATTCCCCCGGCCCTTGAGGCAGCTTTGTCACTATGTCCTTCACAATACGCAACTCACTAGCCAATGATTCAAAAGGACCCAAGACTGTAGGTGTAGGAATATCGCCATCCGCATTTACGGACTTGTCGGAGTCGACCTTCCTCTTCTTGCTTTTCACCATCGTGCCCTCACCACACATCTTAAGTGGAACTATAGGATTTTTGGGCTCCATCCAAGTGTCACCCATAAGTACCTCCACCTCATCCCATTTTCAAAGCTCGGTGATCAGAGAAGGAAAAATAAGAGACAGGCTATCATGCATTTTGAACTCCCGGAACTCATTCACAATCAAATGGTCTATATTTCAGGGGGACATAATCAAGTGAATAGGTCACTATCTGAGTACGCAACACCGGAATGTTTCTAATGTCCCCACTTGGGGAAATACGGCTGCATACAATAGACATCCAAGTCCTAGCCTCCGCGGTCATATCTGAGCATAAAATTTTGGCCTTTGTGACAGCCCATGGAACATTTATGCATGGGAAAAGCTTTGAAGCCAGTCAAGCACCCGACACACAATCTCTGTCTGTGAAGCCTTGATGTCATGGTTGAGTAACCCATATACCCGATTGATTGCTTTCGGCCCATAATCGACAACCTTTCCCCGAATACTGATCAACCTGGATGCCATGTTAGTCTCCATGAGGTTGGCATAAAACTCCCTCATCCATTGTTCATTTGCCTTGCAAGGTTCAGCTGCAAAGCATATCCAACTGGATGCTAGCAACCTTTGGTAGAAAGTCTGAAGTGCATCCTCCACTTTGTCAAGCATATGCCTCTCTCCGGGAGTAGCTTCTTCTTCATCAAATAAGCATAATAAATCTCTTGTGCCCAAAGAGAAACAAATCGATACTGGTCATAGTCGACCACCACTTCCTCCTCAAAATCGAGTTCTTTTGCCATTCTGGACTTGTGCAAATATGTAAATCACAATAGCATATGAGTGTGTGAATTATATGTTAAACATTGCTATTTCATAGTTAGAAGTCAAAAGAAATAGTTAGAACTCAATTTGAAACCAAAACAAGCATCCTAAAAAAAATTGACCTGCAAAAAATAGCCTCTGATATCGCAAAAGTGAAGTCCAGTTTGCTTAAGCGAACATCGCCGAAGTGGCCAGAAGAACTCTTAAGCGGAAATCATAAAAGCGAAGGGTTTTCGCTTAAGCGATGGTGAATCCGCTTAAGCGATGGAGAATCCGCTTAAGCGAACAGTTGCCCCCTTTAAGATGAACAACCAATTTTGATTTCAATTTTAGCACGGAATCTCAGCTATTATCAATGTAAAATCAAAAGCAACAAATAAACAACCAATAAACACAATCATTTCGGGACAACAAGTTTCGAAAATCATTTAAGAGTCTATTTGGGCATTTTATCAAACACATGGTGATCAAATCAATTTCAACAATTAAATCAAGAATTTGGGTACTCAAGACTTCCCAACATAATTCTAATCAGCCCATACACATGCATTTAACAATTTAGAAAAGGAATTCGGCCAATACAATCACAATTTTAAGCCCTTCCGCTTAAGCGAACTTTACTTTAGCGAGAGGAAATCTCTTTTGTGGACTTCGCTTAAGCAAACTTCCATTCGCTTTTGCAGTTCCTGAGACCATTTTTTCAAGTTGCTCACTTTCCGATTGGGCGATCTTGGGAATCCTTTAGGCGATTTGCCTAGTCTCTTTGGGCGAGCCTGGGCATCCAAAATGTCTCCCAAGTCATTTTCCAATGGGGTTTTAACCCCGAACTTCATTTCCTTCAAGATTCACACCTCCTAACCTTTTCAAATTAAATCCAAAACTCCAAAATCATGAAGATTAGTCAAAAATACAAAATCTAAAAACTTAAAAACTCAAAATTATACTAAGCTAGATACAAATGGGTTGACTCCCATCAAGCGCACAATTTAACGTAGCGGCGTGATGCCGGGCACATCACCCTTTATGTTTCCACTTCGAGGTGATGAACCTTCTATCACAACTTGAGATCAATTTTACTCCAAAGAGCATGGGGAGTACAAGTGAGCATCAAGCATTTCACCCGATCTCTCCACTTTGAAGACTTGAACTTCTTACCCAACTTTGCATCATTCTTCTATTTTGGAACCTTGGGAAAGAGTAAGGATGAGAGTGTCATTGGCCCACTTGAATGCTGGTTTTCACGATTTGTGGCCCGCAATAGTATTACACCCTCGATTTTGCATGAACCAAAGTTTCCATTTATGATCTTTTTGGCTTTTTCTTGCAACTCTAGTATCATGCTATTTATTTCGGCTTCTTGGATTGTTATTGTCTTGGGTTGGTTGCACAAGCTCAAGATATCTTCTATATCTACCTTCACCTCTTCGGTTGGCTCTATTTCAAACCATTCATCTCTGAAAATGACTTGGAACGTCTCATCACACCAAGCAAGGTGCAAGTCATGAGACTCTTCTTCGCTCTTTCTAGCCATTGAATAATGAGGAGTTTTCACCCTCCTGATTTCTCTCACCTCAGCCCTAAGAGTAGCAAGTCCAAACTCAAATTCGACCATGCCATAGCACCGAGCTAGGTGCCTTTTCCGAAACCTCTCTATTTCTTAAGAAAGAAGGACTAGGACTTTCTTGCCCCAACTGAGCTTTTCCTCCACATCCCTAAGCTTCAATTGACTTATTACATTTGATTCGCTCAAAGGCCATGGGTCGGTGGTGGGCATACCAATCCCAAAGATATAGTGATCACAAAAAGCCATAGAAACAAAAACAAAAGAAACTAAAGATAACTATTCACAATCTAGATAAAAATAAGTAAACTAGAAATTCTAAATCAATTCAATACGCCTAATTGTTCCCCGGTAATGGCGTCATTTTTTATGACGCTCAAATCACCCTCTAAAACAAGTCCAAAGAGTAAGCGGTCCTCATCAATAAAAATACCCTTCTAAGAGTCGAGGTCGAACCCCATAGGGAACAATGTAATGACAATTGAAGAAATAAAGATTAACTAGATACTACTTTGAATCTAAACATACAATATACAAAACTATCAAATAGAAGACGATTTTTCTAATTAAAACTAAGAGCGGGGGTAGAGACGATATCAAGCAAGGGATGTATGGGAATTGGGAAAATTTGAGATTCAATCAATACTCAATGATCCATTGCAATTCAATCCAAGATCAATCACTAATAGGTAGGCTAGATCATCTTAATTCAACCCTAATCTCCTTTCAGTCTCAAAGGGTTATATCACGATATCTCCTTTCAGTCTCAATCGCATCAATACAAAACAACCCACTACCTTAACTTAGACCTCTCATCAATCGGAGATCAGAAGCTAAGATTGAGCGTGCACTCTCAACCTATAAATTCAAACATGAAAACTAGATTGAACCTATTTCATGAAATCAAACATGGAAATAAGGAATAACAAAAGCAATAGAGCAATTAATCAAACAGCCAAATAACTTTGTCTATTTCTAGCACAAAAGCCATAATTTCATACACACAATCACAGCCACATTTCTAGCAATTAAGAACAAAGAAATGAAGAAGGGTATAAGGTATTTACTAAGATAGAACACAATCTCCAAATCCACAAATGAAATGTGAGGCAACTTGCCTTCAATTGTCTCAACCCCAAATCAAGATCTACAAATTAGTCTTCCAAAAATAAGATAAGCTATGAAGAACTCTATCTAAAATCTGATATGGAATAATTTTACGATGTCCCAACCTAGCCCTCTTTTCTACATTTTTGGGTCCAAGGCTTGAGAAGTTCCCATTTTTCCCCTATCTGAAAGGGCGGGCTTCGCAGAGCAGTAGGAGGTTCGCATAAGCAAACTTTGCAAAAGCGAAGATCAGTTCGATTAAGCGATCTCTGCCTTTTTGGCCCAGTTCGCATAAGCGAACCCCGCGTCTTCACTTAAGCGGCTGTTGACTTCTTTGACTGATTCGCTTAAGCAACCAGTCCTTCACAGGTGCGATGCCTAGGACTTGTTTTCTTCTAGATTTTGCTCTTTTTCCACTTCAATTCCACTTTTGATCAGTATTTTCCTTCCCAGCATCGAAACACCTGAAACAACACAACTCAAAGGATAATTAGCCTCTTTCTCTACTTTGAGTGCCACAAAATCTTAATTAAAGAGCTCTAAATGAGTGTAAATTCACCACTCATCACATATGATGTCCACCCAGCTACCATAGTTGTCTTGATAAATCAAGTGTTGCTTTTCATTTATCTCTGAACACTTTGGAGTTCAAGTGAAAGTAAGGAACAAATCAGGGTAGCTTGCCCACTTGCATATTGCCATTGCATCTTGATAATTTTGTGCCCTATATCATGTTCAGCCAGTTTGCGATAAATATAGTATAATATTTTTCCCAACCATTGAATAATAAGAATCTCTCCGAACAATAGCATCCATCAACCCACCAAAAAGATCAGCCCTTAGTTTTTTTATTATTCCAGATATACCAAAATCTTTCTTCTTCAATTGCCATGTAACCATCCACGATGTATTGCTGCAATAGTCTTCCATCTTGTAGAAGAGTGTGCCACTCATGAAGCCATTTTTTTATTCGGAAGCAATAAAATTGCATCATAGTCAACTTGTTTCTCATGAAAGATTAGTTTCGTACATCCACCAACCGAATTCCAAGCCTATATCCTTCTTCAACATATGGGTGTATTAATGGGTAAGTCATCTCCATGAAACTTGAGTTTAAATCTTTGATTCTTTGAAGTCCATTTTTCCAATGTTCTACAATAACATTGCGCAGAAAGTTAGCACCTGTAGGTTCACAAATTATTAATCCTGCCACTTCTGATGCAGTTGGTATATTTTATTATCGATCATCTCAGGTCCTTTTCGGTACAAGGTGCAGGAGAAACACCAATTCTGGTTGTTCTTTATATCTATCCATTGCCCTACGAAATGATTTGACCAAAACATTATGTTCATCAAGCATTTCAGATATTCGCCAAACAATTATGGTTCAAGTTTTAGCATCAAACTATTGATTCTATTATTGATCTCAATTTTAGTATCATATATATAGAGTTTGGCAAATTGAGGGATTTTGCTAGACTCATGAAATAGAGAGACAATGTGATGGCAATTTGTACCACTTATCCTGAATATGTAAGGTCCTATCGAATGATTGATCAATTTGTCAAATCGGTCTCCCGTTGATGTAAATGCAAACATTGGGTTACACACCCGCTACAGTTTTTCCTAAATTGATACCCAATTGCCCGGAGGCTATGCCCAAGAGACATATGAGGTAGATTAGAGGTTGACTCAGTAATGATAGTTGTACTCGTCCTTCCATACAACAAAATGTGAATTTTGATTGTCTATGTTGGAGGGTCCCTATTCCATGTTGTCGCGTATTCAACTGCCAAATAATTTAGTTTAGAAATAGTTGAAGTATTGCATGCATTAATATAATGTATGATATCCAATTCTAATTTATGTGTAACTATATGTTGTCCAAGGTAAAAGACATCTACGTGCATTTTGGTCAATCATTAGTCTACTGCTGCCAATCCGAGGATACATCGGAAGTGAGCCTGGTCCTAATTACTTAATGGGTAATTCTTATTGCATGTGACATTAGTTACCTAAAATGTATTTTTGTAAATGTATCCATTAAGTACCCTGCATCATAGATGTAGCTTTCAAGTAGTGTTTGTGTACTACATATTTTCATCGAGCATCTTACCATTTTTTCGGTTCGCAATGGTCGGAGGTTTGAGGGGTTTCAAGTGGTCTAAGAAATGGGCAAATAATTATACGTTCAGGTGTCCGCGGAGTTGCAGTAGATGCATATAATATTTCTACCCATCTTTTGAAGTCCTTATTTAAGTTTTCTAGGTGGTCATATAAGAACAAGTTGTATAAGTTATACGTTTTGGGGTCTTATGGAGATAGTAATATAGGACAAAATCAGCTTACCATTTAACTAGTTCATCATATCTCGCGTTGTCCAATTTGGCAAAGCTTTTCACAAATTGTAGCAGCCGCTATATTTTCTTTAGTGGATGATATTTGTTTTTGTGGTCAATTAATGTGAGCTTTCTCTTCAATCTGGCATAATGGCCCCTGAATTTATTGATATGCTTTATTTCCTCTGTCTTTGAAATCACTAACAATGTTTGCGATTAAATCCATTTTACTTGTTTCATGCAAGGGTTAAAAGCATGCCAGGTTAGCATAACAGTTGATTGGTAATCTCCAATATTGCATGTGGGAGATAGATAGTATAGTAAACAGATTAAAGAAGGCATATTAACAATGATTAAACATAGTGTATAGGTGATACTATACTCCAACAAATAATGTTTTCCCAAATTATTTTCTAGTTTATTGTTTAACGTAGGCAAGCAATTGTTTCATTGAGCCTAATATTAATGAGGATCATACTGAGCATGGTAGTAAAATTTGTGCATTTCTTTTGTAGTTTTGGCCCTTAAAATTTTATTAGACAAAAGATCATGTGGATTTTCACAATGCAAACCATAAATCTAGTAGACAACCTTGTTAATTGATTAATTATAAGGTAGAGTTGAACCTATCCAAGGATCTATTTTATTCTGCAGTAGGAAAGTAGGGGAGTTGTAGAAGGAATTTTTTACCAAACTAAGCCATTATTTAAACCAATTCACCAAAATAATACGTTTTTTAAAATTTTTACAAAACTAGTATAAACGTATTTCTCAGTAACGTTTTAGGGTATTTTTATTTTAAAAATTCAACGGACAAAAACTGAAGACGTTAAATGAATAAATGTTACTACCAGTAACGTTTTAAGCCTAATACGTTACTCTGAGTAAAGTTTTAGGTGTAAAACGTAATCTAGGCCCACATCTATTATTTGTCACCCCACTGAAATACACGGCGTCGTTTTTTATCACTTCCATACCTATTGGGAGTTTCAATTTTCAAACCAATTCACCTAAAACCCTTACCAATTTCAAATCCATTCACCTAAAACCCATATGCAGCCACGATTACAGAAATTTTCAGTCCTTTCACCTACGATTCAAGAAATCTTCAGCCCTTATTCACTAGCAATTCAAAATTGTCTTAGGCCTCAATATTAATTGAGAAATTTATGGTTCAACTCTTGATGATGTCGGAAGCTCGGTATGAAATGTTGTTGGAAGCTCGTTATGAAGCTCAAATTCCTCTAGAACAACTTGATTTGAAAGTATGAAGTTTCATTATAACAAGATGATTTTGTTGCTCTCTTTTCTCCCTCTTAAATTACAGAATTTATGATTTCTCTATATTGCAGTCCTCCAACTGTCTAGGTGTTATAGAGAAGGAAGGTTCACAAAAATTTACTTCCATAAACCTAACGAAAAGCTTGGAACATAGTAATTTTTTGTTTTCTTGAGGTATGTCTTTTTGCCATTTCTCTGCCCTTTCTTCACACTTCTTTTCTGCCTCTTTTAATTTTTTTCATTTTGGCAGCAAATAACATGTATGTGTTTGATGAATAATTGGCGTGACGTGCTAGTACTAGTTTAAAAGATTTAGTGGAAGTTATATGGTTGTTTAATTAATAATTTTAATTTCATATGTGTTTCTTATTTTATAGGTAGTTTTATGGCGGGTAATAATTCATATCAACTAGACCCCGGTCCACTTGATTCATCTGTATTAACGGAACAACTCACCCATAGATCACGAGATATATGGGATGGAAATGTTAATATGATTCTAAATACGAAGAGGTGTGATGGTAAATTTTGGGACCTCATAAAGAAATATCCCATTCCTCCTCGAGTCTTAGAAGTGATTCAATTATCTGGATTGTACGGTGTTTATAGGCCTCATCGGCCTATGATTGATCGTAGTTTGATCACTTCACTAGTCGAGAGATGGCGTCCTGAGACACATACGTTTCACTTTAGGACGAGTGAGGCAACTATCGTTCTCTCTAAATTTTATTGTATAGTGCAGGCAATGTGTTCAATCAGCCGGTCTAGAGATGCTTATGAAGTCTTGTCCTGTTTTGGAGTCTGTTGATGTGTCTTACTGCAGGGGTTTTGGTGATAGGGAAGCTGCGGCTTTATCTTTTGGTGGGTCTTTAAGGGATGTAAAGCTTGACAGGTGTTTGGGTCTTACTGATGTTGGTTTGGCGAAAATTGCAATTGGGTGTCAATGCCTAGAGAAACTTAGCTTGAAATGGTGTATTGAAATTACTGATCTTGGGATTGACTTTTTGTCCAAGAAATGTACACAACTGAAGCAGCTTGACATTTCATACAAAGGTTTTGTTATCTTGTTAGTTATTGTTATTGTTTGTGTTCTTCATATTGTAATTGTTCATTTTCGTATGAATCAAAGCTTATTAGTTTGTTCTCTCTGTTGTTTGTTATTGAATTGAGAAAATCACTACATCCATTTTAGTGTTTGTTGCATTTGCTTTCCCATTTCCAGAGTATTAGTATTAGTATGGTATTTTCGTATTCTTAGATTTTTATTTTGAAGGGAAGGGTAAGTTTTGCTTATACACATCCCTCCTCCCGAGACACCACTTGTGGGATTACATTAGGTTTGTTGTTCGTTGCTGTTATCTTGACAGGTGAAATCAAATGTTTTCTTTTTGTCAACTGTATGGTCTAGAGAGTAATGCTAATATGAACCTTTAAGCACCATAACATAGATTTCATCAGTTCATCTGCAACTATTAAGCAAGATTCTGGTCATAAAAAAAATGATACTATTTGAACCAATAATTAGACATCGTTGAGCATCAAGCTAGTGTTAGAATATTTGATTGTTTTAGTTTGATAACTAAAAATATGATATAAAAGATTGATATAAAAGATTGATAATTATTTGAGTCACATTCCACTAGATAACTGGAAGTAAATTAACACGATTGGACATCGACCAAAAACTGGACATCGACCCACAATTAGAAATAAACATAATTGCACTAATAAAAGACTATTCGCTTAAATTTAATTACGATCGGGACATCGACGCCTATCATGTCCAGTCTGCCTACATAATCCACAAGCTCGCTCATACACGGGAAAACCACGATCCATCTCATTAGGTATTTTAGTTGTCCTTGATCGATTGGGACGACGATAGAATTCATTACTTCTCATTCTAAAACTCGGAGATGGCCAATACGCCTTATGACCAACTGGTGAGAATGACCCAGAATATGTTGCAACATAATTCTCTATTGTGAAATGCTCGCTAACAAAATTTCTAGCTAGCTCTCCCATTCTATCAGTTACCTTCATGACATGTGAACATGGGAGGTGCACATTAACCCATTTTCCACAATCACATTTTCTTTCATTCAGTGAAACACAGTGAGGATTACCACCAGTCCCATCAACTTGTATAGATCTAACCTCGTATACCCCTGTGGGTATATTCCAATCAAAAACAAAGTGCCTTTTTGAACTTTCATAATTCTTCTCCCACTTCATTTTGAACCTTTCGGTCCACAATTCATTTTGTTCTAGAAGTTGGTGCGCCATTTGAGACCTACGGGTATACCGCTCAACAGTTTGCTCCAATTAAAGTCTAACCATAGCAGTGACAGGCAAACCTCGTGCTTTTTTTCAACACTCCATTGAACGACTCTGAAAGATTTGTTGTCAACACTCCCCATCTTTTTCCAACATCATGTCTAATAGTCCATTTGTCCAAGGAAATTTCCATGCGGTATTCATATGCTTCTACATTTTCTTCTTTAATTTTCCACATCAAGGATTCAAACTTCCTAACTTGATGGGCTGAAGCAGCCCTCCACATCAATCTACTGAGGTCCGTGTTTGGAAATTTAGATTGAAAGTTGCTCTTAAGATGCCTTATGCAAAATCGATGGAAGGCTCGAGGCTCTTGAAATCGTCGCAACTCCTGTAAACTAGTCAAGATTCCTTTTGCCCTATCGATATAACACATATACCTTGTCTACCGTTTATCATATGTGCGCTCAAATTTCTAAAAAAACCACTTCCATGCCTCTTTTGACTCTTTGTCTACAATAGCATAAAGGAATAATGTTATCATTTCCATCAATTCCAACAGCAATTAATAATTTGATCTCATATTTTCCATATATATGAGTTCCATCTACTAAAATAACAGGGTGACATGTTTGAAATCCATCAATGCATGGCTTGAAAGCCCAAAATACAAATTTAAAACTTTTTACCTCTGATGAACTCATAGACTCTTCGTGTTTCCATTCCACAACTGTTTCATGGTTAAAGTGTTGAAAAGCTGTAAAACATTTAGGTAGGTCACTAAATGATTTCTCAAAGTCACCATAGACCAATTCAAATGTGTGTTGCCGTCCAAGCCACGCTTTTCTGTATGTCACTTGATGACCAAATTTTTCATGAACCTTTGAAATGACATCTACCACCAAGTACTTAGGATTTTTTCTAATTTGGTTTAGTAACAGAGATGCAATCAAATTGGTATTTAGGTTGGCGTGGCCTCTAGAAAGCCCTTCAGTCTCACATCTATGATTTTAAATATATTTTCCTGTCTTCCAAAGGTTATCTCCAACTTTTCGACCTTGAAGAAACCACAAGCAACCTAATAAATTATAAAATCTTCATCTCACAACCCATAGACTCTTGGTTGACGTTACCACTTTGAAATCTTTATTTTTATGCAAACTCCAAATCGTTACAGCCCGTTTCAACTTTTCTTTACTACTAAAAAAATACCTTTTTTCAAATCTTTTTTGGCTTCCTCAGACCAAACTGAACAATATTCCATCTCAGATTCACATGTAGACATGAAAATGTCTTCCTCATTCTCCAATGTCCTGAAATAGGGTATGTCATGATTTTGCATTTCAGACACACCCTGTTCATGATTATGAAGATTTACATTAGTATCATTTTGAGAAAAATCTCTAATGTCATCGATATCTTCATCAGGTTCACTTTCATCACCATCTTTTGAAGGGTCATCTTCCTCCGAACTTTCATCACTAATTTCAGCATTTACATCATTATATAGATCAACGTTTGTCTCATTATCTCTGTCAAAAATATATTAATTAAATTCTAGCAAGATTATGAATAAGAGATAATTTTTGTATACTGACAATGTAAACTATCTTATTAAATTGTTACACTAAAATTCAGTAAAATATAGATTTGTTGTTTTACCTGGCCTCATATTCCCTGTGGCTATTATCAATATGCATTTGACTACTTGAGCCTTCATCAAATGATCGATGGTCATGCATCGACAATTGTTGAAATGATGGTTGAACAATCGGTTCTACAAAATGAGGTTGATTGACCGTGGTAAATCCATAATTTTGAGCCAATAGATTCATGTGATAACCATGATGACCACTAACTTGAAATTCAACATTTTGATTTGTTGATTTGGTCTTTACATACATCTCCAAAACATTTATATCAATCTTATCCACAAATTGTTGAGGTATGAAAAGGAATGTAACAAAGATTGGTCATTGTCAATTTTAAACTCAATGAACCTTGTATTGTTACCTTGAATTGAACATGGATATTTTCCAGAAATATCCATTTGAATATTTTCACTATTTGTTCCCATTTTCTCATGCAACAATCCAACCAATTCAACATAGTTAGTTGAGGTAGACATGCTAATAATCATTCTAGCACATTCAGGATACCTGAATCCATTTATATCAGTAATTATTTCACCACCCCAATACAAAGTAACCATCACATTATGTTCAAAGTTCGTCATCTTTATCCTATACATAAAAATAAGACATTTTTAAAAATAATATTAATAAATTAGAAAAATAATTTTAAAGCTATAGTAAGAACTTAACATAATATGATATATTAACTTGACTTATTTAATTCATACCTGATGAAGTTTTGTGAATATTATTTTAACAATGGACCACACAAGTAAAAATTTTGCTGAATATTGTTGGAATATGCAGAACATTCCTTACAACAAGATTTATTTTATAATCACATGTGGTCAGTTTGAAAAATGGAAGAATATGACTTTAACAGAGTGTCGTAACTGACAGTCACGTTTTTAAGGTAAAACGTTATTGTGAGTAAAGTTTTATAGCTAAATTTACAGGATTAGATTCTAAATTTGCAGGATTCGAAGGGCCGTGATTGGATTCTTAAGAAACGTCTCTATAAATAAAATTTTAGGTGTACAACGTTACTACGAGTAATGTTTTAAATTTGCAGGATACCATTCTGAATTTGCAGGATTGGATTCGGTGGCTCGTGATTAGATTCTTAAAAAACATTATTGTGAGTAACGTTTTACACCTAAAACGTTACTCACAGTAACGTATTAGGCGTAAAACGTTACTATGAGTAACGTTTATTCATTTAACGTCACGAGCTCCGTCAGTTTTTGTCTGTTGAATTTTCAAAATAAAAATATCCTAAAACGTTACTGTGAAATACGTTTATACTAGTTTTGTAAAATTTTAAAAAAACGTATTATTTTGGTTAATTGATTTAAATAATGGCTTAGTTTGGTCAAAAATTCTTGTAGAAGAGATTGGAAAATAATCTTTTATAAACATAACCAATATGTCTTTCGTGTAGGCCAACCTTTACTCGTATTCTCTGGGCGGTCGATGACAATGGTAATGGGAGAATTGCTCCTTCTTTAAGTTTTTTAATAATATTAAATTATTTCTCCTTTATGTAATTAAGTCAGTTGTGCCTCCTCTTGGTGAACGACTTAAATGATAGCTATATGAAAGACGTTGTGTAATTGTGGGAATTTACCGACACTATCATGTGCACTGGGATATAAGATTTGGCTTCTCACCTTGTACCGCATGCTTCTCTTGTGTTTGTTGATGAAGATGGAGTTGGTGCAAAAATGGGTGGTTTTTTTTGGGAGGATGGGTCGGATATAATTGCAGCCCGTTTAATTGCATGTGTTCTAATCTCTATATATATATATATATATATATATAAAAAGGAGAAACATAAGACAGCTGATGTTGCATAGCTAAAAAGCCAACATCTTTATTTATCTTTTTTCTCAATTTTTTGTATTTTTTACTAATTACTTCTATATTAAATTTAGAAAGCCCAACAATATTATTTAATGGAATCAATGTTACTGTTACTTATGATAGTCCAAAAGACACTACACAGTCAAAAGCGTAACCGAACCCTTCCACAAACTACTCCTTTCTCCAAAACGGCTCCCCTCACTATTTATTTTTACTTTTCCAAAACGGCTCCCTTCCACAATCTTCTAATTATATTTACATTTCAAGTTGTCAGTCATTTCACATTACTATGTATTTATATGGAAGCCTTTTCGTTCCTTTCAATTATCTTTCACGTATTCTAAATGGATTGTGTATATGTATTTATATAGTTCTTGCCACTAATTTTTACATATGTATGGATTTTATTTTGATTTGTAATTTGATGGTTCTTCTACATTGCTCTATCTAAATATGTTTATAGATGGTCATTTCAAATGATCAACACACATGTTCCCAACTGTTACAAACATGTAACTGGAGGATTAGATTTAAGTGGTGTTCGGGCATCTCCAACCTTATTCTCTATTTTACTCTCCAAGTGTAGAGTTCTCTATTTTTTCAGACAATCAACTCCAACCCAATTCTCTATTTAACTCTCTAAAAAGAATCTTTTTCTCTCTCCTCAATATTATACATTATTTCTATTTCATTCTTATTTTCATATTTCATAATATAAATCTTTTCTTTCTTTTTTCCAATAATCAATTTATATAATTTTCATGTGATAGAAAAATTTATTTTTTCAAATTATTTATTTGATATAGAATTTTATTTTATTCTAAATTTCTAAATAACATAAATTGCAAACAAATATTATATAATATACAAATTAATGGACAATTCAAATAAAAGTGAAATCATTAATAAAATACAATTACATAAACATTACAAAAATACTCAATTTTCAATATTATTATTGTTGCTCCCATAAATGCTCTATTAACACATTACGGAGTTCAAAATAAGCATTTTTGTCCTTAATTTTTTATGTCTAGCTAAAAATTGTTCAAACCGGAGATTTTCATCTACTACCATTTTTGTCATTGTAGTTGGTGCCTCTACGACATTTTGAATTGGTGCATTAAGATCACGTTCATCCTCGATTATCATGTTGTGCAGTATAATACATGTAGTCATTATATCATGCAGCACTTTCTTTTTCCAAAAACGTGACTATCCTGCAATAATTGCAAAACGTGATTGCAAAACTCCGAATGCACGTTCAACATCTTTTCGGCACGATTCTTGTTTCATCGCGAAATATTTCTTCTTTTGGGAACGTGGATCACGAATAGTTTTGAATAATTGTGGACCATTTAATTTTGTGCATGCTTTATAGTGAAAATTAATAATAAAATAAAATTTTATTAAAATGACGAAAATTAAAAAAATTAAAATATTATTAATTTGAGACGAAAGTAGTATATATTAAATAATATATTTTTTAAAATATTATATTACATTTAAAAAGAATTACAAATATTATAGATTTAATTAATGACCTTATATAAAAAATAATATGTTAATTACAAAATAATAGAAATAATATTAAAATAATGAAAAAGTGAAATAGAGAGTGTGAATAGTAGTTCACCAAATTTGGAGAACTACTATTCAACTCTCCATAAATGGAGAATAAAGAGTGAAATGGAGGGTGGTTGAAGAGCCCATTCTCTATTTTACTCTCCAAATATAGAGAATAGAGAGTAAAATAGAGGTGGGTTGGAGATGATCTTAAATTGTGGGGAAACATTACACATAATGTTCGATGAAATGGTCCATAGGAAAATCATGTGCATGCACTGCTTCTGAAAGAATTTGTCGGTGATGCTGCAAAAGTGTATCTTCGTAAGATATGACTTCTTTAGAAAAAATTTGACCCTTCCATTTCAAGAATCAAACGTGGTCGATCCTTGAACTTTTGTTACCTTTAAGTTTTACAATAAGTTTTATTTTCTGCTTTATGATGCGTAATTGGTGGATTATAATTTTCTTGGTTACTTATTGTTAGAAAAAAATAATATGAAATATGATTGAAGAAGAAGATGGCTTTGAGGTGTGTAATCACTTTCTTTAATGAGATATTGCACATATATAGATTGGGGTAAATACAAACAATTCTCTTCAAGGACACAACAAAGCCCTTTGTTTATACATGTAGATTTTTCTTTGGCTACTTCTAAAGAGTCTTTATATTTAAGGAACTTAAGAGCATAAAAGTCATGTTCTTTCATGAACATATGACTTTTCATAAGACTCATGTTCTTTCATGAACATATGACTTTTCATAAGAGTCGTGTTCTTTTATGAACATATGACTTTTCATAACATTAATGTTCTTTTACGAACAAATGTGTCTGTTCAATTTAAGACATCTATATATTACAAAATATCCAACAATCTCCCATTAGTTTGTAATATTTCTCATAATATCATGCATACGAGAGAGTATCTTATAATAGATTTGAACTTTTCGTTAGTGCAAGTATTTTAAAGTTCTGACGAAGTAATTGGTATCTTATAAGATTTAAACCACAACTCCATGTGTCAAAACTGAAAATATCACACACATAATATTATTTATAGCTTAGAAACTCAGTATTTGCTTTAGCACGTTTATGGCCATATGCTCATCCTGATTTCATGAATATTTACAAGATCAATCCTTGGTCTTGCTTGAACCGGCACCACTTCAACATACATATAGATGAAATTAGCTACTATGTCCCTGTTACTATAAACATTTACTAATTTCATTAAGAATTAATTCAACCTCCGTGTAACAGTTTACACTATGGAGTTTGTCACTATGCCCCTGTTATTTCAAGCATTTAACAACTCCTCAACTTCTCACGTAACAGTATGCACACTTGAATCAAAGCTCTAAAAAAAAGATTTGTGCTTTAGCAACACAAAGTAACTTGTTATTACCCGTTGAACTTGTATTATTAGAGTGTATACTAACTCAAAGTTGGGTTCCCATCACTTGTATTTAGTTTAAGGATTTTAGCCTTATTCATTCACACATTTGTTATACTGCATTTTTTGAAACTAAATTTTACAATATCAATATAAATCATAAACAAATCTTTCACATAAACATATCACAGATATCATCATTATCTCAATAGCTTAGAATGGTTGCATCAATTGTGGACACAACATTTCAAAATCATATTTTTTCAACCATTCCATTTCTTTTCAAGCATTTATATGCTAAATATATTTTTATTCCACAATGGAATTCAAGCCTATTTTTGATGCAAAACTTATGGTACCTTCATACATGTTACAAATCCAACTTATATGGATTTTATCATTATCATTAGAAGATTTACTATTTATAGACCAACACACCAATTCTTCTATGTATGAATGGTAATGTCTATACAAAAGTTATCTTACAAAAAAATACTTCTTTTCATGAAAAAGTCACAACATTTCAAGTGATACTACTTCACGAAATTACACAATATTTCTATCAAGGCTTATAGTCTAATCATCACATTAGTAGTTTAATCAACTAATTATCACAGATATATCTTGTGGGTATTGAAGAAATAATTTATATATCAAACTTCTTCAAATATTATTGACTATGAATCATAATCCAAGCACCACCACATTTTGAATGTTTCAAATGTCCTTTTGTAACTCGGCTGGTTGTCAAGTTTATTGCATTCCAATACTATAACACGTGAGTATTCAATAAAAAGACAAAGTCTTCAACCTTTAATGAATGCAAAATGTTCTAACAAAAATTATCATTTCTCTTAATTTCAAATTATTCTAATAACTTTCAAGTGTAGATATTATCTATCAAATAAAGGAATTCAAACATATCATCTCATAACTTGAAAATAAAATTCATACATGATCTTTATGCAACATAACTATGCCATAATATAAACTTATTTAAAATGCATTTCAAGATCATCACACATGAATTATTTATCCTAACATTTATGAAAAATCATTTCTCAAAAATTTCATAAATAAATAATAAGAGAAGTTAAGAAAGCAGAACCCGATATATGTCATTTCCGTCGTGATTCATTGTTGGCTCACTTTTGTCATATGACTTGCTACCTTATAATCATACTTTAAATCACTTGAATATTTTTTTTCTTACAGCCCCACTTCCTCAAGAATTCAAGGATCTTGCCTTATTTATCTTTTTCAAGCCAAATATCTCTTTTAAATTGTTAGTAAAAATAATATGAAATATGATTGAAAAAGAAGATGGCTTTGACGCTTGTAATCACTTTCTTTAAAGAGATATTGCCCATATACAGATTGGGGTAAATGCAAACAATTCTCTTCAAGGATACAACAAAGCCCTTTGTTTATACATGCAGATTTTCTTTGGCTATTTCTAGAGAGTCTTTATATTTATAGAACTTAAGATATGACTCTTCATAAGAGTCATGTTCTTTCATTAACATATGACTTTTAATAAGAGTCATGTTCTTTCATGAACATATGACTTTTCATAAGGGTCATGTTCTTTCATGAACATATGACTTTTCATAACAGTCATGTTCTTTCACGAACATATATGTTTGTTCAATTTAAGACCTCTATATATTACAAAATATCCAACACTTATTTATTGATAGTATTACTCCTTATTTGAAGAAGCATATGTATTCTTACTTGATAGTTTTCAAATTTCTTAATTATTTATGACCGTATTGGATGTTTGATTAGGAACATGAAAGGATGATGGAGCATATTATCTACTTCAAGTATAAAAGCATCAGATTATGATAAATTTTTAGGTGTTTTGTTCTTAATACATGTTGTTTTAGTAGGTCATTTTATCAGTGCATGGTGCAACTGCTACTTATTTGTGAATATTTGGCGCAGGAAGTTCTGGCATTTTTTTAGAGAGGACACAATTCATCTGCTTGCACAATAAAATAAGAATGACAGTCATTCAATATAGTCTGCATATTTCATTTATTTGTTATTGTTTTGTTTTATTGTACCATAAACTCTTACTTGTGAGGGTATAAAATAACTTATGCTCCTCCATTTTAATTATTTGTCCTATATTTTTTAATCTCTTTCAAAAAGAATGTCTTTTTCCCCTTTCGGTACATTATATATATATATCTTTAATTTAAGATCATAATATTCAAAAATCTTTTAAACTTTCTTAAATGTCGTATTGAGTCAAAATGAGACAATCAATTTGAAACGGAGGAAAGGAAAATATGGAAAGGGAATGCCTTTACATATTAACATAAAGACGTTTCCAAGTCTCATTTTGTGATTAGTTAATGAGAGATACATTTGTGTGAAGCTTTGTTTAGATTATGAAGTTTTCACTAAGAGCTAGAACAAATATTTTTATACTGCAAAAAGAA
Source organism: Solanum appendiculatum (assembly GCA_018342035.1). Taxonomy (NCBI): domain Eukaryota; kingdom Viridiplantae; phylum Streptophyta; class Magnoliopsida; order Solanales; family Solanaceae; genus Solanum; species Solanum appendiculatum. The sequence continues at coordinate 229,035 of JAGDQO010000414.1, forward strand.
ACAGGGAAGAAGAGGAAGCAGAGGACGGTCGAGTTGACAAAAGTAGAAAAACCAATACTATTACACAGATGAACTTAAATTGACTACCGGTCGAAAAATTGTTATGAGATATCATAATTATCTTTAATGCCTTAGGTTGATGTATTTTAATTTTAGAGCTTTTTAAGTCAAGCCTTATTGTTTATTAGTAATACATTTTAAGTTTTACTTAATAGTAAATTTGATTAGTTTTTGAGATTACAACAACTACAAGTTTATTTTATAACTCCTAAAAACCCCAAATAATATTATACTTGTAGTTTTGACACCTTATCATAATTTTCTCATGATAAATTTTCATTTGGTCACAACTAACAAGTGAAAACATCAAATGCATACTTAAATAAGGAAAACAGGTTTTTACCCTACTTGGGAGAATATGACAAATCTGAAAGAGAATTTTAACTATTTACTTGATGATTCTAAAATCGCTATTTGCTAAGGTAAAGAGGCAAAATTGATCAATTAATTATTATCATTATATTATATTTTATTTTATTTTCATTCTGAAAATACTTTCCTTTCTGATTTTGATTTTCATTCTACTAACATATGTACTGTCATTTTTCAATAAATTTTTTTTGTGTTCTTACCTAATCGGGGAGAAGGTAAAAGGCCTGAAATTTTTTTTAAAACTATTTAATAGATGATTTCAATGTCGATTATCATTAAGAAGGTAAAATAAAATAAATTGTTGTTAGAGAGTCTATTTTAATTTATTGATAAAGAATATATTATCCCTATTTTAAAAATATTAAATTTATTAAGCGTTATTTTCTCTCATCATTTCAAAATACTCTCCATAATATAATTTAAACAAGTGGTGATTGAACTTATCGGTGGCCCCTTAAAGTTGACACAAAGTTTAACTTAGACACCTTAACTGAACTTTGTTCATTTTAAACACCTTATGTACGGTTGCACGATGTCATTTGGACACTTTTTGCTGACTCAGCATAGTGATTATGCAACATGAATTATAAGCGCGTTTGAGAAGCTTTTTTGGTCATATTTTTTTTCTCTTGCTTCTTCTTCTTCACTCTTTCTCTCTGCAACCTTCCACCACCCTCCAATGAATTTTTTTCGCTCCTTCTTCTTCCTCCTCACTCTCTCTCTACCACCCTAGACCACCCCTCATCACCACACAAATTTTGAGAAAACATATAATTTTTGCTAGGTTTGTACACTACTTAGTTTTTTTTTCTTCCTTGAAAATCAAATTTATTTTTTTTATCCATCATTCAATACTAATACAAAATACAAATACACAATAATTTTATTTTTTTCACTTCTTTTGCACTATATCCACTAGAAGAGAAATAAATAATTGAATTATTTAATTTATAATTACAGGATCCTCTCCAACTACAATGGTGATGAATATTTCAAAAAAACGAAATTCTTATATTTGTATCTCCTGCTGCAATTATAATGACTTCTTGTAAAAAAAAGAAAAAAGTACATAATAGAAAGAGAAAGAAGAAAATGGAGGGAATGGATTGGGAGAAGGGGAGATTATATATAGATAATGGAGGAGAAGCGAAATTTTAAAAAAAAATTATGAATGAAATTACAGAGAAAAAAAAAGATAATAATTTCAAGGCACAAAATAAGAAGAAGATGAAGAACGTACTGAGAAAGAAATTATTGGGAGATTCTCATGTTTTTGGTGGAGTTTAGGAAGAAGAATATGAAGAAAGGGGGTATGGGAGCATGGGATTACATATTAAAAGTGATGTTTTTCTTTTTCTTTTTTTAAAAATCCACTTGTCACTTATAGATTGGTCTATTTTTTCACGCAAAGGCGTTTGTCAACACGCGCTTAAGCTGGATTTGAGAATGTAAAAAAAGTGTCGAAATGACACAACAAAGGACTACTACGGGTGTTCGAATGAACAAAGCCCAGTTGAAGTGTCTGGGTGAAACTTGATGCCAACTTTAAGGGGCCGCTAATGGATTCAGCCTTTTTTATTTGTAAGCCGTTGATAATATTTGTTGCAGTCTTTATTTTTCTGACTTTGTACGTGTATTAAGAAAGAAAGACTAGAATAATTAACTATGTTATTGGTAGCAAGTAATTTAATTATATTATTATAATATTTTTAAATCCTAACAAATATAATAAATTGTTAATTTTTCTCTATTTTATCCTTGTAAATAATTAAAAAATAAGACTTTTTATAATTTTTTAGAAAAACTAAGAAGAATAAGGTGCAAACCATTAAAAATGATAGAATAAGATGTAAGTCAAAAAAAAGAGCATACATTGAGGTTGCAAAACACAAATTAGTCTAAATAAGCCCTAAAGGCCAAATTTATTTATTTATTTAAAAAACCAACAATTATGTAGGAAAAAATGAAGGGAAAAGGGTCAAAAATACCCCTCAACTTTGTTTTATTAGTTGGCTAAGCCCCCGCCATTAAAATTAAGTTATTCTTACCCTTGCCGTTACTAATTTCATCATTTGTGCCCCTCAATTGGATGGAAAGCCCCAAATTGACTTAAATTAACCCGATTTCAATTAAAATGATCCGATTTTCTCTTTTAATCCGAACCTGGCCCACTAAACCAAATGAATTCATACCAAATTAAAATCCCAAACCCATCTCTCTAATCTTCTTCATCTCCTTCCTTCATTGAAACACCATCCGAGATAACTTGACTTCATTCATGGTGTTTCTTCGCATCGGTGGCTCAAACCCATAGTAATTAGTGCATCCTCAAACACCCTTTAGCCCATCTTACTCAACCCATGTCTAAAAACTCAATCTTGAACCGATCAAGCTTTTCGAAAATGAGACAATCAACAAATCAATCAATTAGTTTATATATATATATTGGCCTGGAAGATAAACGCGTCAAGAAAGCAATTGTTCAGAAAATTTTACAGACGATTTGAATAATAACATTAGAAAAATCCAAAAACAGAGGATAATAGAAAAGGATAAACAAATGACCACATGATATTTATCTTAATTCAAATAGCAAAACTCAATATATCAGCATAAAAAGTTAACTTAATCACATATTATGTGATGCAAACCAAGATAGCGAAATTGATATCACACTACATGAATCATCCAGATCCGTTCTACTCCACTCGATTCATTTTCACGCAAAACAAGCAAATGGGTATCCATAAAATAGATAGAAAAGTGAGAAAATGGAATAAAAAATCCAAATAAAAACAACAAAACTAATATACAACTCAATGTACATAAACCAACAAAAATGAAAAAAAAAAACACCATTAGAGGGAAATGGGAAGCTACTGTAGTGATTCTAAAAATCGATTTTGCATAGATTATGATGAAATAAATGAGAAAACACCATTAGAGTATGTGGTGGAGTTTCCTTGTACTCCGGCGACCTCTTGAGCAATTTCAAATTGTCGGCGATTGCAGTAGGGTTCAAATCGATTTGTGCTAATTCGTCAAAATCGGAGGAAGAGTAAGAAAGAATGGAACGAGGACGAAGGGAGTTGTCCTTCCATCGCTTGACGACTTGTTTGAGGCGGATGATTTTGGTAATCATATGGACTTTTTTGATGGAGCAAGAAGAAGCCATTATTGTTGCTTTAAGCTTTTTATCAGATGTTTGCACAGGTTGCTGAGAGAGAAAGAGAAGAGAGGGGTTTGTTGTTATTTGTTATTTAGCATTATGGGTCGGGTTTGGGTTAAAATAGATAATTGTGCAATATAATTTGAAATTGGGTTAGTTTAAGTCAATTTGGAGTTTTCCATCCAATTGAGGGGCACAAATGATGAAATTAGTAACGGCAAGGGTAAGAATAACTTAATTTTAACGGCGGAGCTTAGTCAAACAATAAAACAAAGTTGAGGGTATTTTTGACCTTTTTCCAAAAAAAAAAAAAAAACTAGTGTGGTTTGAAGAGCCCAAGTTGATGAATAGCAATCTAAAGCTGAGCGCGGGAGAGAAGGAAGAGAGAGTCGCATCCAATTAGCGTAGAAATGTCAGGAGAGGAGGAAGAGAGACTCCCAATTCGGGCTTCTCTTAAAGCTCAGAGTTCCTTCAATAATTATCCCAAATGGAAAAACAAGGTATTTTCTCTTGTTTACTTGAACAAATTTTCTCTCATTGATGAATCAAATCTTGATTAAAGTGGAGTTTGTAGCTCAGAGAAAATTGTTACAGAAGGGTACGAGATGATCGAACCCGCCTTCTTTGGAAATTAAGGTTTGCCAACGACCAACCACATAAGGTAATTTCTCATATCTATACTTGTTGTCTACACATTAATCTATACACACTATCTTACCTGCAATCCTCAACTGGATCATAGATTATTGCGAATTTGCATTATACAATGCTTGTGTATTGTCCCGAAAGACGTACAATCTCTTTGGATCTATGCATATTTAGCAAAAAATAGGATACAATAAAAGCAATAGATCCTTATAGGTGATATCAACTAGTTAAGATGAAGGCTTATCCTGTTATTCATGATACTATGCATATAGTAGGTCCTAATGTTACCACTTACCAGGAGTAGTTTTAGTGTGTTTATAGATTTGTATCTCAGTACGAAATGTAGAGAACCTCTAATGTTAGGAAATCTAAAAATAAAGAATATTTCATTCTAAAAAAAAAATTAAAGATATTGGAATGGGGTGATTCCAGATAGAGTGAAATGAATAGTGAGGATTCATATGCTAAACCACTTAGCTTGGGATTGTGGAATAGCTGTTGTTGTGTAGCGCTTGCATATGTGTACGTATGGAATATCTCATGCAACTGGTCAACATTCTTTTAGTTATATCATCCCTCCTTTTCACCTATGCTATATGCTAGCACCTATCTTCTTGATCAAGGCCTCTTGTAAAGTATTTACTATTTACTATCAAACAATTGAGTGAAGAGGAGAAAGACCCAGCTAAGTGGAATGTGATGGCTGATCCATGTGTAACAAAACGTGTTTTGTTTGAATAAAACTTTGCGTACAAAGTGGTTATGCTGGTTTGACCCGTTGAATGGCCATCAATAGGAGAACTGCTTCAACCTTGTTGTTAATGTTCGTCCCTACGTTGTTGTCTTGGAAAAATAATTGGAACAGCACTTGAGTTTGTTGTATATCACTCAACAACAAATAATCTGTAAGTTCTCTCAAGGTGATTTTCCTTCGTACTGATAAGTATAGGCTTGGAGGATAACCATCTTTGAGGGTACTTTTGTCTATCAGACTATACATCTAGTTTGTGTAAGCTCATTGTGGTAAACTGAAAATTTTCTCTTCTCTAGTATGTCTCTTGGTGTCTAGGGGTATCAGAAGACCTTAGCTGAGACAGATATTTTTCCAGTGACATGACTCTTCACAAGTTCATTGCATCTGAAATTTATTTTATCCCTACAATTTCTGCTCCTTTTTATGTATATCCAATGGAACCCTATGATTGGACTTCTATTTGTCACATGTTTGTCATTATTAATCAGCTTTTCCCTTAAAAATGGAAGTTTCCTTTTAAAATCTGTACTCTTTCAAAAGCTTGGTGTGTTGTCGGTTTCTGAAAGTGGTAATCAGTTTGCCTCCCAAGTCCCAACTTATCCCACTTTGTGTCTCCAAGATAAGGTAATTAGTTTGTTCCTTGAACTTATATTAAACTATGTTGTCGCAGGATCTCGTCACGTCATCTCTAGAGGACATAGTTTCTGATGAAATACAGAAATTTAAGCACTCATATCAGAGTAAGACTTTTGATAATTCTAAATTCTCCCTCGCACTGGATGATGCTATATGGGAATATGATGGCCTTCATGAAGCTTATCAAGGTGATTGTGAGGAAATGCTGCTCGAAATGCAGAGGATTTTCTATGAAGATCTCAGGATGGAAGAAACAAAAGGTTAACGTCTTTTCCATATCATCTGGAATTTGGTGCTCCACCTTGTTGGTGGGTTTTAGAGACCTTAGTTTTCTGAATAGACATAGCCTACTGTATATGAACTCAGGAAAAAAGAATCCTTTATTGAGGAGCTTATAGGCACTCATTTGTCCAAAGTTAGAAGGTGACAGAAAGTCTTGAATGATAATTTACCAAACAGAACTAGTTATTCTTTTTTAGTTTTATCTTTTCTCGTGAAGGAGGAGGGGGGGTTATTTTAGGAATTACATTTCAATTAACCTCCTTCTGAGTTAAATTGTTATGGCTTCTCGCAGAGCAAGTTTCAAATGAAACTTGGGAGGATGCAGAAGATGAGTATTTGGCTCGTGCAGTATATGAGCACATGAACCTCAATGAGAAGGTATGTTGTCCACAATAAAAGCCAAAAGAAAAAAGTAACCTTTTAAATTATCAGTTCAGATTAGTCAAAAAGTTAAAGATGTGCATCTTTGATGTTAAATTTTTGGTTAGAAAACCCTTTAAAGTCCTAGTTCACTAAGCAAGGAGTTCAAATTGTTTTCTTATTTGTTTCATGAGAATGTGAGTCATAGCATGGCATTGGTGGTCTAAATTTTCTATCAACTACTAATTTGACACTTTTTATAAGCACTGTATACTTTCCCAATAAAAAATAAAATTTCAATGACATTATATCTAATGTGATCCTACCTCGATAAGAGAATGTTTTGTCATATAATGACATTAGAGCAAATGAGATGGCTAATTGATTACGCTGTAATGAATATAATAAGCAGGATTAGTTGGAAGATGGCTAATGGAAGGAAAGCTGGTACTGTTTCATGTGTTTACATTTGTACGTGGATCCTTTGTTGTTGATACGTATTCACTGATTCATTCAAGTTTTGCCTTTTGGCGTTGTTATATGTTTCAGTTGCACATTCATACATTCAATACGAATTCACATGGTCTGTCAGTTGCCAGGCACTTCTGATAATAGGTGATTTTTTTGAATAACTTGATGTTTCCAATAGGCTGGCAAGGAGGTTTGGTGTCCCATCTGCAAGCACGGAGAGTTGAAAGAGGACTGTCATCATATCTATTGCTCTCTGTGTGGACTCAGGCTCAACAGAGATGATGAGGTTAGTGTTTTTGAATTTCCATGTCTTACGTATTTTTCAGAGTTTTTTAACTTTTTTGTTATTTTTCTAGTAATTAGAGACTTCTCTGAAGGTTTTTAATTTAACACCACCTGCTGCCTGGTTTGAGTCAATTACACGCCTTTGTATTTTTTACTTTCTTAGGTTTGAGTTGAAACCCACCACACAGCCTTGCACTTTTTTTTTGTTTAATCTGCAAACCAGAATCTTTGGCGTAAAGATTCTGAACTGTTGCTGTAATCTATTATTGTGAAGTGTTGTATGACACTTTGGATATTGGCGCAGCATTGAGAACTGGTAAGATAACCTTTGAGTTTTATGCGTGTATTTGTCTGCACTCTGTATTACAGGTTTAGTTGGTAATTTCTGGAACATATTATAAATATGATTAACAGGGTCGGTTTTTCCAGGTCAATCTAGAGGTGTTACGAAATAGATTGGATGAAGCTCATTCAGACCATCTTGATCAAGGATGCAGGTTACAACCAAAATTGTGCATTGAAACTAGATTTGATCTGACTGCTCTGTACATAACCTGTCAGGGGTGCAGCATGTTTGAGGTTGTAATGTAGCCATTTCTTTCTGATTGTAATGGTTTTATAGTTTCATGTGGATACGCTAGTTATAGGTGATATGTTTGCTGAAGTTGATCAACCAAGTGGTGGGAAAAACTATTTATCTTGGTTTTGTGGTTAATCCAACTTATGATTTTGTACCATCACTTTGCATACCTGTGTTGCTCCTCTTTTACCACAGTAGTTCCATTTTGTAACTCTAGCAAATGCGTGAATCAAAGGAACAATCTTTTCCAGTCACTTATTAACGTGACGAATGACTATTATTTTCTACTTCACCCTTCATTATATGCTATTCAACTGATTTTCCTTCACGCCACAATCAAGCAAGGTTTTGATGAAACTCAAGTTTAAGGGAAATTGCAACCACCAAACTTCGAGGTGTCACCTTGGAACTCACTTGCTACTTTTGTGTATCAAATGCAAATATGTATATGTACGGTGTCATTTCTCTATAACAATATTTCACTATATGATGTGATTTTTCATATTATATTTCACTTCTCTATTATAACATTCTACTTACAACAACAATGACATTCATTATAGTAGTACACTCTTTGTAAAATTACGCAAATTTATTGCAAGACACTTTGTAAGGAAAAATTGTCAATACTTTTAAGGGTTCTTTTCTTCTTTTTTTTCTTAGGTATTAGTAGCTAAAGACCCTTGTTCTGGGGCTGCGGCCATGGGTAATTGTTGAACATCGATTGTTTTGCATTAATGTTGGTTATCGTTTAA
>JAGDQO010000415.1:0-19746 GCA_018342035.1 Solanum appendiculatum
CCGAATCATAACTTTGTTGAGGAAAATATCTTTATACCACCTAAAATCATCTAACTTTGGACAAGATAGATTAGATAATATTTCTAAACTCCTATCTTGAAAGAATTTGGGTTCAACTATAAAGTGTTTATCTATGCTATAAATTAAGCTGGCAGTGGCATCTTCCAATATTTGGTTTTCTATAGTTTGCACTGCAGACTCAGTCTTCATGATAGGGATAATAGTAGTAGCATTTACTACTCTTTGTCTATTATCTTCGGTGAGGTAGTTGTCCCACCAATTTTTTAATGTGCCAATAAAATAAGTTGTAATTAAAGTGGCAGCTTGTTTATCCGATAAATTTTTCATTTTGTATGCCGTAATGGCCATACCCAGTTCATGTAATTTATTATATATCTGATATTCTGCGAGTCCATCAATATTCCACTCCGTTATTTCACTCCCAGAGTGTGATGTATGGGATAAAAATTCATTTTCTTCATACTGTATATCCGAAAAGGAGGGTCTCTTGTATTAATTCTTTTTGATGGAATAATTGGAACCAGATTTATTTATTTCATTATCATCGGTTTTGGATAAAGTATTTATGGCATCATCGCTTGGAACCGTTAAATTGGATTTTAACTTTTCATTAATTATTCCTATATGCTCATCTGTAATTTCAAATTTTTCTTGAAACTTAGGAAATTTATCTTTGGAGAATTCTAGTAATTTAAATATTGGGTGAGTTTCTAAATTTTTATTTTTATTATTGCAAGAAGAGCTTGGTTTATCCTTGAAGTCTGGTTTATTATTAGCTCTTAAAATTTGTTTAGAGACCACATAAAGTAGTTGATTTGTATAATTATTTTGTTGTAGTATTTTATTTATATCCTTATTTGTGGGATCACCTTTTGTGTCCACTATATCCATTTTAAAAGGTGAGGCGGTAATTATTTTACCTTCGATAGGTAAATTAATTTCTTCTTATGGAGGTATTGTAGACTCTATTACCTTATTGTTGGTAGTATACCACTTATGAACAATCATATTTAATGATTCCTTTTGGTCATCTAATTTTCCAGTGCATTCAAACCATTTAAAGAATTCTATATTACATCTTATTCTTTTCATTTCCCTGAACCACTTATCTCTAAAGGCTAGCCTTTCTTTTAAAGAATATCTTTGTATATACCATTGTTATTTAATGGAATATTATGGACAAGTCCATAGTTTATCAAAGTATTTAATATCCGGTTCGAAAGTTTCATCGGATCTAGTCATGCACAAGGAGTCTTTTACTTCTTGAATTTTACTAGTAGTGGGACTTGTAGACTTTATGGGCTTAGAATTTCTAAGTTCATATTCCACTTTGGGAATTGTTTCTGAGAAATCCACCCCCTATAAGTTTTTATCTATGTCTTCTAAAGATTTTTCATCTTCTTCCCTGGTCGTGGAGAAAGAAGGTCTTGAAAATGACATCCTTCTACTTAAAGAGCCTTGACTACAAGATTGGGATCTTATAAATTTTAAATCTATTGATCCATGTGGAAATTGAATTACTTGGTCAATATTTGAATTTTCTTCTTCAATTTCTGGCTCCGTTATGGAGTTGAAATGCCAATCATCTTTTGTTAATACGTCATCCCATTTTACCATTTTTGGGACAAAGGTAATATTATGGTTATGGTTGGCTTCCATAATCATGGTAACTCCTTTATTACTTATCATTTTAGCCTTAGGGGCTAAGGAAGTTTTCATTAATCTATAGTATACTCTATATATTATGGCTATTTCTCTTGTATTAGCCTTACTATTCATATTTTTAGTTTAAACATTTAGTGTTAATATAACTATTACATTTTGATCATTAATATCTATAGAATAATTAGGGTAACAATTAAAGTATGCTGGGCCATTGGCAAGGTTACTTTGTAATACTGCTAATAATGAATCATCAAAATTTAATAATCTATTATCTCCTAAAAGAAGACATATGATAAAATTTCAGCATATGTTAACATTTATTTATCAACAATTAAAAAAGGAGGTGGACCCCGCAGAAACCAAGAATTTATGCTACCAAAGGACAAAAGCCCAAACAATAAGAAGACACATGTTTCCAAGACTATTTTCAGCAAAATATTTTTCAAAAAAGGATATCCATACAGCAGATTCAACAATCAGCTACGTATACAAGTTTCCAGCTACGTGGCATAATTATTAGCCACGTATAGTTATTATCAGTTACGTGTAATAGTTAGTAGCTACGTGTAATATAATTTTGTGTATTAGTGTACGCACACATGTAAAATAGAGAACATAATAAGTTAGATTAGTCAGCACTTTTGAGGCCTATTTAAGGCTTTCAACTTATATCAGTAGGGGGCATTCAAAATCTTACAACTTTAAAAACCTCTCTACACTTTTAAGCTTGTTTGAATTTTACTTGTTCTTACTCCCTCCCGTTACTCTGCCCAATTTTACTTAAGATTTCATCTCGACACTCGGTCCGTCCCCTCCATTGGTATCAGAACCAAGTTGGCCGGAAAGGGTATGAGTAGGAGCGGCTAAGTCCCTACGCTGTCCTTGGACGTACAACGTCAAAACTTAGGTTGCAGTCGGTATAATAAGTTCGGAGTTTGGTAGTTGTTGTTCTTCTTCCCCTTATGTTCTTAGTTTTATTCCTTGAAGTTGGGTAACCTGTTAATCATGGTTTAGACGTTGGCAAGCCCGTACTTTTCCGTTGGATTAGCTCAGACTGTGTGTGTCATAGAGCTGGACCCGGAGGGTGTTCCCGTCGCCAATCCTAGAGGAATAAAATCAAAGAAGGTTAGTAAAAAAGTAAAAATAATTATTACACAAAGAATTTATTATTTCGAAAGTAACTTTTAAAGTAGAAGATTAGCTCAGACTGTGTGTGTCGTAGAGCCAGACTCGGAGGGTGTCCCATCGCCAAGCCTAAAGGAATAAAATCAAAGAAGGTTAGTGAAAAGGTAACAATAATTATTACACAAAGAATTTATTATTTCGAAAGTAACTTTTAAAGTAGATGTATAGCCCAAGGATAGTGTTCTTCTCTCTGCTAGTTACTTCATACTTTATTATTCCTTAAGAATTCATGTGTACTCTACCATCTGTAAAAGATCTAGAATATTTAATAATAACTACCATAAAAATAACAAGATGATAAGTAATGATACTACTTTGGTAAATTCTATTAAAAGAATTAAGAATTCTTTTGGCATGATTAGAAACTTTTGAACCGGATATTAAATATTTAGATAAACTATGGATTAGTCCAGAATATTCCATTAAAAGCAATGGTACATACAAAGATATTCTTTAAATGGGAGTTTAGTCCTTAGAAATGAGTGGTTCAGTGATATGAAAAGATTAAAATGTAACATAGAGTTTTTTAAATTGTTTGAATGCACAGGAAAATTAGACGACCAAAAAGAGTCGTTAAATATGATTTTTAATTAATGCTATACAGTAATAATAAGGTAGTTGAATCTAAAATTCCTCCGTTAGAAGAAATTAGTCTACCCATAGATGGTAGAATTGTTACTGCCTCACCTTTTAAAATGGATATAGTAGATACAAAAGGTGATCCAACAAATAAAGACATAAACAGAATACTACAACAAAATAATTATACAAATCAAGTACTCTATGTAGTCTCTAACCAAATTCTGGAAGCTGATAATAAATCAGTTTTTAAGGATAGACCAATTCCTTCCTAATAAAAATAAAAAATTGGAAACTCATCCAATATTTAAATTGCCATAATTTTCTAAAGAAAAATTTCCCAGGTTTCAAAAGAAGCTTGAAATCACGGATGATCTTATAGAAATAATTAATAAAAACTAAAATCCGAATTAAAATTTACCAATGATAAACTCATTAATACCTTATCCGAAAATTATGATAATGATATTAATAAATTAAGTTCTAGTTATTCCACTAAAAAGAATTATTATAAAAAACCATCCTTTCCGGATATGCAGTAAGAAGAAAATGATTTTTATCTCATACTTCACATTCTAGAAAAGAAATAGCTTAATGGAATATTGATGCAAATATATAATAAGTTACATGAAATGGGAATGGCCATCACGGCATATAAAATGAAAAATTTATCGGATAAACAATCGACCACTTTAATTACAGCTAGGTTTACTGGCACATTAAAAAATTGGTGGGATAATTATCTTACAGAAGTTAATAGACAAGGTATATTAAATGCTACAACTATTAGCCCAGTTATTAAGAATGAATCTTCGGGGCAGACCATAGAAAATCAAATTTTGGAAGATGCCACCACCACCTTAATTTATAATATAGCTAAACATTTTATAGGTGAACCTCAACTCTTTCAGGATAGAAGTTTAGAAATATTATCTAATCTATCTTGTCCAAAGTTAGATGATTTTAGATGGTATAAAGATATTTTCTTCAACAAAGTTATGATTAGAAAATATTGTAATCATGACTATTGGAAGGAAAAAATTATTAGTGGTTTACCAATACCATTTGCTGAAAAGGTTAGAATAAAATTAGAAGATAGATTTGAGGGAAAATTTCCTTATAATCAATTAACCTCACCTCATAAGTTTTATATATATCACCGGATTACAGTTATGTACAGATATGAAACTTAAAAACCAACTGAAAAAGGATAGTAAAATATCACAAAAAGAATTAGGAGATTTTTGTCAAGACTTTGGATATACCAAATTATCTGCCCCTTCAAATAAAATCTGTAAAAAAATTAAACACCGACGTAAATATTATAAGGATAAATATGATAAACCTCATGATTACAAAAGAAAATCAAGAAAGTCCAAACTAGATAATAAAGACAAAAGCAACATTGATACATGTTGGAACTGTGGGAAAATCGAACACCATGCTAGAGATTGGCGGGCCCCTAATAAAAAGAAGGATAAGATAAGCATGTTAGAACTAAAAGATGAAGTTAAAAATAAATTATATTCAATCCATGATGAAGATCAAACTAGTTCTTCTTCCGAAGACAATCGTAGTGAAGATGACCAACTTAATATGAGATATACTTCCAACAGTAATAATTCAATGGACTATGAATGCGGTGGTGCAACTTGCACTTGCCAAAACCACTCCATCAATGTCATTACCAGTGATAGTAATGAAGTTTTCTTTGATATGATTGATCATATCAAGGATCCAGATTATAAGAAAAAATATTTAATAGCATTAAAAGAGAGAATTCTTAATCAACAATCTGATAATCATACTATTAAACCTTTCAATATGACGAATGTACTAAATAAAAAAATATTCTGAAACCACACTACAAGATCTTCAGACAGAATTAGTACATGTAAAAAAGGAAATTAAAGAAATTAAGCAAAAACTTAACACTTTTGAAGAAGAATCACTTGCTAATAAAATAGAATCTTTTGAAACGCCTCTAGCGGCAAAATCAAGAGGTAATACTATTGCAATAGTTAAAACACAGAGTTATCATATACCTATTACTTTAGTTATAAGTAAAAATTGTACCATCCATAAAATCGCATTATTAGATACTGGTGAAGACCAAAATTGCATCATTGAAGGAATTATCCCTACTAAGTATCTGGAAAAAAGCGCTACACGATTATTCTCCGCAACAGGAGAAAGACTTAAAATAAATTAGAAGCTCCACAAGGGGCACATATGTAATGACGAAATTTGTTTTATCAATGATTTTGTAATAACTAAAGATATAAATGAAGAAATAATATTAGGCACTCCTTTTATAACTCAACTAAAACCATATACTGCCCAACTGGATGGCATTCACACTACTATCTTAGGAAAAAGGATTATTTTCCCCTATTTACATTGTCTATCAAAAGAAGAAAGTGACTATATAAAAGATAAGAATATCTTTAGAATAAATCTACTTTCGCAATAGATTAACTATTTAAAGGAAGACATCAAGATAAAACGAATTGAATCCTCTTTAAAAACCCCGGAGGTAGAAGCTAAAATTAAAAGCTTACAAGATGATATTGAACGAGAAGTTTGTTCAGATTTCCCTAATGCATTTTGGGAAAGAAAAAAACATGTTGTTAAATTACCTTATATTGAGGGATTTGACGAAAGGGTTATCCCCACTAAGGCGAGACCCATCCAAATGAACGCGGAATTAATTGAATATTGTAAAAATAATTAATAATTTACTTTCTAAAAATATCATTAGACCATCCAAATCACCTTGGAGTTGCTCGGCCTTTTATGTTAATAATAGTGCCGAAAAAGAAAGAGGTGCCCTAAGACTTGTTATCAGTTATCAATTATAAGCCTCTTAATAAAGAATTAAAATAGATTAGGTACCCCATACCTGACAAACGTGATCTTCTTAAAAGAACTTATAAAGCTAATATTTATAGCAAATTTGATATCAAATCAGGATTTTGGAAAATACAAATCGCCAAAAAAGATAAATATAAAACAACCCTCAATGTCCCTTTTGGACTATACGAATGGAATGTAATGCCTTTCGGACTAAAGAATGCTCCATCTGAATTTCAAAATATCATATATAATATATTTAATCAATATAGTCATATTTCTATAGTCTATATAAATGATGTCTTAATATATTCTGAGGATATTGATCAACACTTTAAGAAACTTCAAACCTTTTTAAAGGTCGTTAAACAAAATGGCTTAGTAGTAAGTGCTAAAAAGATAAAATTATTTCAAACTGCTATTAGATTCCTTGGCCATGATTTATACTAGGGAACCTACAGACCTATTTGTAGAGCCATAGAGTTCTCGTGTAAATTTTCGGATGAATTAATAGATAAAACTCCGCTCCAGAGATTCTTAGAAAGTCTCAATTATGTTGCGGATTTTATTCCAAATATTAGACAAGTTTGTAGGCGTCTTTATCAACGTCTTAAAAAGAACCCAGTGCCATTGGGAATAGAGCACACTAATGCAGTCCAAAAAATTAAGTTAATAGTTCAGAAACTTCGATGTCTAGGTATACCACATCCCGAGGCTCTTATGATTGTCGAAACCGACACCTCGGACATAAGATACGGAGGCATACTTAAACAAAGAATTTCCGTAGGATCAACGGAACAATTAGTGAGATTCACTTCAGGGATCTGGAATGACACCCAAAAATATTATAGTACTATTAAAAAGGAAATTTTGGCTATAGTACTATATTACCAAATTTCAAGATGATTTGATAAATAAAGATTTTTTGTTAAGAGTCGACTGCAAAGCAGCCAAAGATGTTTTGCAAAAGGATGCTAAAAATATAATTTCTAAACAAATATTTGCCAAATGGAAAGCTTTATTATCCAGCTTTGATTTTGAAATAGAATTTATAAAAGGAGAAAACAATTCTCTCCCTTATTTTTTAACAAGAGAATTTTTACAGGGAAATAATGAGACCAGGAGTACCGGGGATACGGCCCCCAAGGCTCCCACTACAACCCTTCAAGCCAAAAGATAAAATGGAAAAACCTTTCAAAGAGGGCAATAAAAAATTAGAAAATCGCTACTTAGTTCTGGCAGAATTTCCATCCTTGCCAAAACCCAACTCCCTAACAATAAATGAACCCATGACTAGTAAATCAAGTCTTAAAGATAAACCTTCATCAAAAGGTATTTTTATCCAAACAAAAGATAGTTATGAAATGAAGCCACCGGAAACATGCTCGCAGGCAGTAGTTCCAACTACCCCGACGAAGAATAAAGAAAAGGTTACTCCGTCAAATAAAAAGGATTTTCCGATAACAGTTTTACAGGTACTACCAATCATGGCCCTTGACAATGAATATGAAGGTTTTGGAGTATCGGATCTTTTGAAACCTTGTTACACCAATTGGAATTATGTGGAGACTGAGGGTCCACTGAAAACCAGAAGGTATTATGAATTTATATTAATAGATACTGATTCAATGAAAATTGAGCATAAATTAGCAGATAACAATGATCCAGATAGTATTCAATTTTTGAGATTTATGATTAAAAGAATATTAAGTCCTTTTGAGTGGTTTGTAGATCATCTACATACCTCCATTCCCCTTTCAACATCTTATCGACCCCATACATATAATTGGTATGATTACAAGGCGGCTTGGTACAATTTCTTGTACGTTAGGCCAAATACCCATACTTGGTTTGTTAAATGTTCAGAAGAAATGAAAAATGCAGTGATTCCCCAATGGTTTTACGAATGGTGGAGCCAATTTGGAGGAAATAAGCAGGTATTATCACCACAATTTTTAATGCAGATTGAAAAGTTCCAAGTAGAACAAAATATCTGTACACTTCAGGAAAATATTAAATGGTGCAAGTTCTTTATTTCAAGAAGAATCTCTTATATTATTAGTTGGTCCTTCGATATTCATGAATTTGAAAGGATCAAATATCTGAGTAAGACTATCAGAATTAAAGAATGGACTCTGAAAGATCACGACGACAAGTTAGTTGCCGGCTCTTCATCACAAAGGAAATCCGGAGTTTCAAAAGAAGAATTAAAAAGAAGGCTCGAAGAAGGCTTATCAAGTCTCAATAAAAATACAAACCATGAGAAGATAATGGAGTTAGTAGACACCGCATCCTCACATACTAGTGAGCAAAGTAATGAGGATATGTATCTCCTTCAATAAAGAAGAAAAAGTACCAGCATATGTCAACAATTAAATAAACAAGTGGACCCCAAGGGGACCCCACAGAATTGGACAAAGGTTAAAAAATAAGAAGACAACATGGGAAAGACCATGTTGAAAATTTCAGCAAAGATTAGCATGTTTCCAAGAAGACTATTTTTGGTAAAGGTATATCTTCAAGGATATACATGCAGCAAAATTCCACAAATATACATGTTTTCTAGCTATGTGACATATTTATCTGCCACATATCAGTTAGGTCACGACCCGATTTCTCAAGTCATGATGGCGCCTACAACCCACCGGTGGGCAAGGCAAACTCTGTCCCGGAACTTAATAGTAATGGGAATAAGAGTGGAAACTAGTCCAAGGAATTGTCTATACTGCTCTGCCATTTTTACGTCGGTGATTAGGATATCACCACCTTGTAAAGCGTAGTCGGTAAAAGGAGTCCTATTCCTCGAATATGCTCTTTTTGTTGTCAACCATACAATAGAATGGTGTGACAATACAAACAATGACCAAGATCCGTAGTAACCCAAGGGTTGTCCAATCAAAAAGGCAACCTCACTCATTCTTGCCTTAATCATGGGAGGTAAGACAAGAAATGTGTTGGGGCCCAATGAGCTGTTGACTATTGAAGATGCTAAAGTACTCCGGAATATACAAGACATAAGGGAGTATATAACACTCAATGGCCAACGGTCTGTTACTGATTTTAATACAAAGGAAAATGTTTGACGTTTTCTCTTTGATTTAAATCTCAACAATGGACTCTCTTGGTCCAAAGTTCCATCCATTGGAATATTGGATAGAACCTTCATTGCCCACTTATGGATATGAAACTGTAATCTTTTCTTAATAATAGTTGCAAATTGCAAAGATATGTCTCTTACCACCTCCCTCAATCACCTGAGCTAACCGACCAATTGCTAATGGAGCCCCTGTGTAAGCCCCTAGTAACGTACTAAAATAGGGACCCACAACAGATTCCAAATAATTGAACATTTCGTTAGCAAACCGGGTATTATTAATGTCAAAAGGGTAATATACCATTTGAGACCATAAAATACCAGGTGAAAAGAACCCATCTGGAATTGAATGAATTTTTGGAATATTCCAGATAAATGCTGCAATTTCATGTTTCAGGTTCACAAAGATAATATGATCCTTAGCATACTTTGCAGCCTCCTTATTGACTGTATCGTCCACATTTAAGTCAAAACTAAGGACGAAATTGTCTAATAAGGGGGTACTTTTCCAAGTTGGTTCCCAAGACATTCCTAATTTCAAGGGAATGTTTTGGAGGTGTGGTAGATATATTGGTTGGAGGTCTCTAAAAGAGGTTTTAATCTCATCTAGGACTTCCAAAACTCTCCCAATATCAGGGTGAGGAGAAGCCATAGAAGAAAAGGTTGCCTTAGTCACTTTCTTTGTAACCAACATCAACTTAGCTAAACCAAATCAAGATAGGTAAAGTTTAACCAATTTCTCACCTCGATCAAACTTCGCTCTTACATGTTTTTGTAATACAGCGGGTATGATCTTTGGAATACCACACCTGGTCAGGGATACTGGAATATAATGTAAATCACCTTTATGGTAATTACCAGCATAGTACCGCTGTAGGGATACTGCACATTGCTTTAAATATAAGGAAGTGTACAAGAATCCAGAATTCTATTTTAAGTATCTGACTTGCTTAACAAAGGAACATCTCGCAAGGGCAATCTCTTTGGACATGGACGCAATGGCGACTAGAGGAACTGGAAAGAGAAGTCCCTTTAATCGTCGGGCATGTTCAAACATGCCCCACCAGGAAAACTTAGGTGATCTTTCGATCGCAATTTTTTTTCCAGAAAGTCATAATAATATGTTTTGTGTGTTTCGATGATCCCACTAAGGCTTTCCACTCTCCCTGTCGAACCAAACGAATCGGTCTCGGGGGGGCCTGGATTCCAACCAGGGGTTCTATTCCTTTAAAGATTATCTTTTCTATTAGCCGAGGCTTCTGGGAAGGATAATCGATATTGGGATAGAACTAGAGATTATAACAAGATATTAGTTCTTGACCAACCGTGAAGTAGCCTTTAACAGCTACAACACAATTGACCTTCGAACAAAACCTTTGTTAGTGCTCCATTCGACATCCTTAGAATTAACCAAACAACCAAATTATCCTTATTATTCAAATAAAATCATTTTGTGTGCTCGGAAAATCCTAATTGGAAAGTTGGAAGACCTTCCAACTGGGACTGATAATCCCAGATGATGCCAAAAAAAATGATTTCACTTTCAAATAAAATAGTATGAGTTGTAAAAGCGTAAGAGCTATATAGAACCACCTTTGGCCGGCCTCACATCTTCCCATCCTCTACTTAGTTGTCTCAATTACATCGATCTTGAACTACGTCCAGCCAAGTATTCTTGCCCTTAACCTTTCGGTCGAGCACAACCTCCTGAGCACTAGGTTCAAGAAACTTCATACCACTTCCATCCCTTTCACTCTTCAACCTGATCTCTACATTCATAGCTTGAAAAAGCAAAACACAGTCACCTCTCTTAATGACTATTCTCAAGGTTCCTTTCTTTGGGAGTAGGATCTCTTTCCTAGGAGCTCATAGAAAGATAGCGAAGTCAGATAGTTCTTTCTTGCTTTCCTTCTATCTTTCTTTCTATTTCAAAGTGGTTCAGATCACTGCTTACTTACTTCACTTGCCCCCTTTTCTTTAAGCAATGGGGAAGTCGTGAAACCAAGCGAAGTGGAATCTATTAGAATAAAAAATAGTGTAGCTCAATCAATATAAGAATAAAGCCAGGAGGTTGGCAGGAAAGGTGACTTTCTTTTCCTTTTCGACTTCTTCATTTAGAACTTCCTGTAAAGTTGAAGGGTAGGCCTTTGGCACCAGAAAGGTGAGGATCGAAAATAGAAGAGTGAAGAGTGGAAGGAACCCTCTTTTTAAGTCCAAATGAATCACAGCATGCAAACAATATTCAAAATCTGTTTCAAGAATGACCTGCTTGTAACCCAAATCCCATGCCAACATAAGGCCACGGTAGATCTTTTTCTTTGCCTTTCAAGATATTGCGTATAAAGAGAAAGATAGCCAATCCTCTTGGGCGGACGAGAGTGTTATGTAAAAAGGACCAAGGAGGATCCTATCCTAAAGGAGAAGGAGGAGAAGGAGGAGGAGTAGGAGCTAGATTTAGGGGCGGAATCGAAGCGAAGAAATTCGTTCATGCCACGATGATCTATATGGAAGGGCAGTTTTGTTGATGCATTCCTCTTGAGAATGAAGAAGAAGAGAGATTTTCTTTTTAACAGGAAAATTTTGTCACATAGATCTTCTATTTCGCCGGAATTCGTTGATTGCTCCGTAGGAATTTACAATGGAAAAACTCCTGTTCGTTGTAAGATTATTGAAGGAAAGGTTGGTCATAAATTTGGAGAGTTTTCTTTTACATGGAAACGAACCTTCGAGAACAATTATTGGACCCGAAAGAAAAAGGGGGAAAAAGTAAAGTCTAAGCGCATATGACACGAAAAAGAAATCCTATTTCGATAAGACTTGATCTGAATCGTAGTTCAGATTCAAGTTGGTTTAGTGAGGGTGACCGCGAAAGTCACTAAATGGGCCAGTCTTTTAGTTCTGCTCGATTAGAATATCAAAGGAGGATGTTGCAGATGCCGGGGGAGGACACGACTTCTTCTAATGCTAGAAGCCACAGGAAGACACCCAGGACTATAGCATGTTGTGAAAGAAGCACACTGGATGGGCGTGCTTCGATCGTGTCTCCGTGGCATAATTGAATGTATATATCATGAACACGAGGTGCAGGATACCAGGCTAAGAATCTCGGGGAACCATTCCCCTATGCGCCAATCGCTAGCTCATCCAGGGCCCGGTGCCCATCTCAGCTGGAAAGGCCTAGCCTGATCTGAGAAGTGCTAATTCGGTTCAGATAGACTTCATTCAAGAATGCCACCACCCCAAGAATCAATAAGAAAACAAGTGCTAAGTTTCAGATCAGTGAATAAATTGAAAGGAAAGAAGATACCTTTCTCGCTCAGCGCCTAAATCGCACTATGCTCCGCTTCAACAAATGAGAGTTTTCAATGGAACAGGTGAATCACGCGAACTGGTTAGATGCGTGTGAAACGACCCCAAAAATGCCCGAAAATGTGCTTCGGAAACATCTCAAAATCCGTGCATGATTTCGGAAATTCGACTTCATATTCTTATTTGTGGGGTCAAATTGAGTGGGAAATGGGTCTAACCCGAATTTTAGAGCAACCGTATCAAAATTCGAAAATCGCAAAAATTGCGATTTGGAGGGTCAACTTTAAAGGGGCATATCTCTTAGCACACAAGGAACTGGAAGGGCTGCAAACTATTAAATTAAAGCTCTTTGAGTTAGCTTTCCAACGCACTTGGTTTCACCTTAGTCCGAGTTAGGATGAGGGAGTTATGACCATTTTCGTAAAACCTGTCTGTGCAGATTTGCAATTTCCAGTGAGCTATTTTTTTAGGCGGGTTGGAGACGTTTTTTTTTATAAAAAGGGGATATGTCCCATACTTAGTCATTTTTCTTAACTCCAAAAACACTCTCTAAGCCCTCTCCAAAAATTCCACCAAGATCTTCAACCAAATTCAAACATCTCAAGCTCTAATTCCGGATTCAAGACTCAATCTCAAGCTTCGATTCTCCATTCCAATCTTCATCAAGGATTCTCCAAAGTTGAGGTATGTGGGTTTGATTGTGGAAACCTTCCTTTCCACAAGTCCAACCATTTATCCTCTATTTCTACTTCAAGTTTATGGGTCCTTATGATTATTTATGAACTCTTGAATTATGGAATTACTACTACACACCCTATTATGGTCCATTTTGCATATTATCATGAAATGGAATTATTATGTGATGTTTATGGTTTACATGCTTCCATGATCAAATTATGAAGGTTGATATATATATGTATGTTGTTGGTGGGCTGATTTATAT
Source organism: Solanum appendiculatum (assembly GCA_018342035.1). Classification (NCBI taxonomy): domain Eukaryota; kingdom Viridiplantae; phylum Streptophyta; class Magnoliopsida; order Solanales; family Solanaceae; genus Solanum; species Solanum appendiculatum. The sequence goes on from JAGDQO010000415.1 coordinate 13,650, forward strand.
GGATTTTGGAATTGGTTGGACTTAGTATTCTTGAAATACATGATTTCATTTACATGAACAATTGCCCACCTTGTGTTTGATAAAATGCCCATTTATAGAATTCTTAGGAAAGGGAAGGTCCAAGGTACGTCCTATGAGTCGGATGGTTATGTAATTACTGAAATGATGATGAAATGGACACATGTATATGATTTTCTCTAAATAAGTGTTGTGAGTCGACCAAGCCTAGTACGGGGGGGTAGTAGGCCCGTATAACCGTATCGAGGGGTTGGTACCTTGGTTGCCTAGTACGGGGGGTAGTAGGCCCGTATAACCATATCGAGGGGTTTGTACCTTGGTCCCTAGCTCGGGGGGTGGTAGGCCCGCGTAACCATATTGAGGGGTTTGTACCTCTTTCGCCTCTCCAAGGGGGTGGTAGGCCTTGGAAATACTATATTGATGGTCACTCGCCACACATGTACTACGTCCCACTAAATATGATTTTTATGTAAGCATCATTATACATATCATTTCATTAATATGCTATTTATCGGGTATGATTACGCATTTTTCCTATGATGTCCATCTAATGTAGCATTGCATTGCATCCCATATACTTAGTACATTCAAATGTACTAACGCATACTCTATGCCTACATGATGTCACCATGTAGGGACCGGAGCACCGCTTGACCATCCTCCTCCGCGTGGCTAGTACGATTTTCTATAGTGGTTATTGGTGAGTCCTCCATTTCGGGGACGTTGCTCATGATCTTTTGCTATGTATAAAACTTTTCCTTTCTAGTTATGTTTTGACTATGAGGGTGAGCCCGGTAGTTTGTCTTGGCCCCCGCTAAGTACTCATGTTTAGAGGTGGTGTTGGACAAGTTGTGTATTATGCTTGAGCTTGACTCATCTATGGTATTTATGTATCATTTCTTTTTTTTTTCTTGCTCCCTTAGTCCCGATTTCCCCCTTGATTATGCTTATCGCTTATGGTCATTTAATTGCTTCCGCGACCAAGGATGTGTAATGATACGCTATGAGGCTTGTTTGGGTTCCTTCGGGTTCCCCATTCGCCGGTCACATCTAGGCCCTAGGCTTGGGTCGTGACAAACTTGGTATCAGAGCACTAGGTTGAATGATCCTCGGAGTCCAACACACCGCGTTGAATAGAGTCCGATTCATGGTTGTTTTGTGCACCACAACTATGAGTAGGAGGCTATGAGACGTTTTAGGAAATGTCTCCCTTCTCCAAGTTCTAAGTCGTGCTGTAGAAGTTGAATTAAGTTCTTCCCTAACGGTTGTTCTTTGCTATGCTAGATCATGTCTAATACAAGGGGAAGACGAGCCCGCGCACCCGAGGAACAACCGACCAATGGGGATCTTCGGGATGCCCTTACTTTATTTGCACAAGCTATGGCTAATCAAGCCAACCACGGGACCCAAGCCCCTCAGGCTCCTACCCCGGCATCACGGGTGAGAGACTTCGTGCGGATGAATCCCCCAGAATTCTATGTGTCTAAGTTAGATGAAGACCCTCAAGAGTTCATTGATGAAGTCCACAAGATATTAGCTATCATGGGCGTAAGGTCAGAAAATAAGGCGGAGTTGGCGGCCTACCAACTAAAAGGAGTGGCCCAAATATGGTACAACCAATGGGAGAAAGAGAAGGGGGCAAACTATGTGGTGCCTTGGGAAGAGATCAAAACGGCTTTCCTTAATCGATTCTTTCCTCTAGAGCTTAGGGAAGCCAAATTGGTGGAATTCATGAATTTAAAACAAGGATCTATGAGTGTGAGGGAGTATGCCCTCAAGTTTAACCAACTTTCAAGATATGCTCCACACTTGGTTGCGACTCACGGTCTAGAATGAATAAATTCGTGATGGGTGTGTCCGACCTAGTGAGTGAAGAATGCCGGTCCGCAATGTTGATTAGTGACATGGACTTGTCCCGCCTGATGGTCTATGCCGAACAAATGGAGGAGGAGAAGTTGAGGAAGAGGAGGGGTCATGAGGCCAAGAGGGCCCGTTTTGAGGGCAAGTTCCAAAGTCGAAGGGGCGGCCGATTTCATCAAGGCCAAGGGTCTTCTCATGCGCCCCATAGGGGGTTTGCCAATGACGTTCCAAGGGCCCAAGGTGTTGGTGGTATGGGTCCTAGTGATGTATGTCCGAAGTGTGGTAAGGGCCATGGTGACCCGTGTTTGAGAAATACCGGTGCTTGCTACAGTTGTGGGGAAATGGGGCACAAGGCAATGGATTGTCCCCGAAATCGCAACAAGGGTAAGGAGGTCCGTCCACGAGGTGCCAATGCGGTTCCTTTGGGGAGAGGGGGCCGACAAGATGGTGCCCCAAGGCACAATCGATTTTATGCTTTGCATGGGAGGCAAGGGGTCGATGAAGTCCCCGATGTCGTTACCGGTATGTTGAAAATATTTGACTTTGATGTATATGCACTAATTGATCCGGGTGCCTCTCTTTCTTTTGTCACCCCCTTTGTTGCCAAAAAAGTTTTATGTTGAGCCCGACTTGTTGCGTGAGTCATATAAGGTGTCTACTCCTATTGGTGCATATATTGTTGCTAGGAAGGTCTATAGAAATTGTCCTATTTGCATCTTGCATAAAATATTGCCTATGTGGATGCTTTGTTGAGTTTGAACATGGTCCGATTTGATGTTGTTCTGGAATGGATTGGTTTGCATTTGCATACATGCTCTATGGATTGTAGAACCCGTAGGGTCAAAGTTTCCAATTCCCAAGTGAACCCATTGCTTGAGTGCGGAAAGCCAAAAATGTGGTAGTCAGAGGGTAGATTCAGTCTCTTGGCATTAAACCGTAAGTTGATTCTAAGGGGTGGCTCTTCACCTCGGAGGGTGGGATGTGAGTCCAAAACCCTTCTTTATAGAGTCGGTTCCGGTCGTAAGAGGTGAATTCCCCTTGATGTTTTCCTAATGACCTTCCGGTGTTCCTCCCGAAAGGGAAATAGATCTTTGGCATAGACTCCTCCCCGATACTCAACCATTTCCTATTCCCCCTTACGTAATGGCCCCGGCGGAGTTAAGGAGTTGAAAGAACAAATTGAGTGACTTATTGGGAAGGGTTTTATTAGGCCTAGCCAATCCCAATGGGGTGCACCGGTGTTGTTTGTAGAAGAAGATGGGTCCCCCTTAAGGATGTGTATTGAATTACCGGCAACTCAATAGGGTCACCGTCAAGAATAAATATCCTCTTCCTAGGATTGATGAAACTGTTCGAACCAATTGGCAACGGGGCTAGGCCACTTCTCTAGATTGATCTTCGGTCGGGTATCATCAAGTGAAGGTGAGGGAGGGTGACATTCCCAAGACAGCCTTCCGGACTAGGTATGGACATTATGAATTTGTGGTCATGTCCTTTGGGTTGACCAATGCACCGGCTACCTTCATGGAACTAATGAATAGGGTCTTTAAACCCTACCTTGATTCCTTTGTTGTGGTCTTCATTGATGATATTTTAATCTATTCGCATAGTGAGGAAGAACATATGGGTCACTTGAGGGTTGTGTTGCAAAGATTAAGAGAGGAGAAGTTGTATGCCAAGTATGAAAAGAGTGAATTTTGGTTGAGGGAGGTTGCCTTCCTAGGTCATGTGGTGTCGGGGGATGGTATTAAGGTAGACCCTAAGAAGACCGATGTGATTAGAAATTGGCCTAGGCCATTGACCCCATCGGATATTAGGAGCTTCTTGGGCTTAGCGGGTTACTACCGGAGATTTGTGAATGGGTTTTCTTCTATTGCTTCTCCCATGACTAAGTTGACACAAAAGAAGGCTAAGTTTGAGTGGACCGACGAGTGCGAAAGGAGTTTTCAAACCTTGAAAGATAAACTTGTGTCCGCTCCTATATTGTCACTACCGGATGGGCTTGAAGGATTTGTTGTGTATTGTGATGCTTCTAGAGTTGGCTTGGGTTGTGTCCTAATGCAAAATGGTAAGGTGATAGCCTATGCTTCTAGACAACTCAAAGTGCATGAAAAGAACTATCCTACGCATGATCTTGAATTAGCCGCGGTGGTGTTTGCTTTAAAGATTTGGCGTCATTATTTGTATGGGGTACATGTCGATGTGTTCACCGATCATAAGAGCATCCAATATGTCTTCACCCAAAAAGATCTCAACTTGAGACAAAGAAGGTGGCTAGAATTTCTTAAAGATTATGATATGAGTGTGTATTATCATCCCGGTAAAGCTAATGTGGTGGCGGATGCTTTGAGTAGGGTGTCTATGGGTAGCCTAGCTCATGTTGATATTGGTGATAGGAAATGGCTATGGGAGGTACATCGGTTGGGCTAAGGTTGGGGGTTAGGTTGGAAGAGGTTGGTAATGGTGTGTGGTCCGTTGTTGATGGTGCTAGGTCTTCCTTGTTGATGAGGTGATAGCCAAAACAAGATCTTGATTCTTCCTGTTTGAATTGAAGGCCTTGTGAAAAAGGGCAAGGTGGAAGTTTTCTCCCCAAGGGGGAGATGGTGCCTTAGGTACCAAGGTAGGTTGTGTGTGGCCTTGTGTGATTGGTTTTGAGGGAGAAAATTCTTGAGGAGGCTCATAATTCTTCACTACTCCATCCACCCCGGTTTACCCAAAATGTATAGAGATTGAGGAGTGTTATTGGTGGGGAGGCATGAAAGAAGGACATTGCCAATCCCGTCTCTGGTTGTCATAGGTTGTCCAACGTCAGGCCGACATACAAAAGGCCGGGTGTCTAAACCAAGACATAGAGATTCCTACTTGGAAGTGGGAAGAAATTAATATGGATTTTGTAGTTGGTTTACCCAAGACTAGAAAAGGTTTTGATTCTATTTGGGTGGTGGTTGATAGGATGACAAAATCGGCTCATTTCTACCGGTAAAGACAACATATGGGGCGGAAGATTATGCAAGGTTATATATTCATGACTTGGTAAGGTTGCATGGGATTCCTCTATCCATCATATCGGACCGTGGTACTCAAGTTACTTCACACTTTTGGAAGTCTTTTCAAAGGGGTCTAGGTACGAGAGTTAAGCTTTCTACGGCCTTTCACCCGCAAACGGATGGACAAGCCGAAAGGACTATCCAAACACTTGAGGATATGCTTAGGGCTTGTGTATTGGAGCTTAAGGGTAGTTGGGATGATCATCTACCATTGATTGAGTTTGCCTATAACAATAGCTATCATTCTAGCATCGGTATGGCTCCTTTTGAGGCTCTCTATGGGAGGCGTTGTAGATCACCGATTGGGTGGTTTTAGGTATGTGAGGTGGCCTTGTTAGGACCAGACCTAGTTATGGAGGCTCTTGAGAAGGTTAGGATGATTAGAGAAAGGTTGAAGATGGCCCAAAGTCGCCAAAAGTCCTATGCCGATGTGAGGAGAAGGGCTCTTGAATTTCGAGTTGGTGATTGGGTTTAATTTGAAGGTGACACCCATGAAGGGTTGTTTCGTTTTGGTAAGAAGGGCAAGTTGAGCCCAAGATACGTGGGTCCTTATAAGGTGATGAGGGAATTGGAAGGTAGCTTTAATGAGTTGGAATTGCCTAGCGAGATGGTTTGGGTTCATCCGGTATTTCATGTGTCTATGTTTTGAGAAGTGTGTGGGTGATCCGAAATGCCATTGTGTCTCTTGATGTTGTGGGATGTTGTTGAAGATAATTTGACCTATGAAAGAAAGTTCCCGGTTTTCAATGATTTTAGATAGACAAGTGAAGAGGTTGAGAAACAAAGAGTGGCTTCGCATTAAAGTCCTTTGGGAAAATAACAAGTTGAAGTGCTACTTGGGAGGCCGAAGCGGAATGCAAAAGGCGATATCCTTATCTTTTTCCACTCCACTCGAGCCTAGGGTATTGATCTGAGCCCTTTATAAAATCTCAGGTCTTAAGTTCAGCCCCCATGTCATTGCATACATTCATGCTTAAGTTGACAAGTTCATTGTGGTTTTACAACTATGTTGAGGTTTTGAAATAAGGTGTAAGTGCATTGTTGCATCCTTATGTGGGCTGAGATTGCCATGTTTGTGTCTCTCATGTACGTTTCTTTAACATTCGGGGACGAATGTTCCCAAGGGGGAGATATTGAAACGACCCCAAAAATGCCCGAAAATGTGCTTCGGA
>JAGDQO010000416.1:0-40161 GCA_018342035.1 Solanum appendiculatum
AAAAAAAATCAATTTTTAAAAGAATTTAAAGAATAAAATAATTTTAAAGGGAGTCACCACCTAATTTTAGGAAAAACTAGGAAACTAATTAATTAATTAATAAAAAATATCTACGAAACCAATAGATTCTAGGTAAGGGTTCAAGTGATTCTGAAGGAAAGGTATTAAGCATCCTTCAAAATCCACAACTGTGGGTCCTGACTGAATTCATTTTTCAAATTGAGGAGATAAAATATAATGTACAAGTATAATAAAAATGAAATATAATTAAATAATAAATTAAAACAATAATATAATAAATCGCGTAAATTTGCCTAACGCCGATAATATACACAACAATGAATAAAAAAATATTGTTCGAACTTCATTCGAATAGCTGCAATGGGAAGCACCTCCGGGTACCCGTAAAGACACTTAGTAAAAGTATTAGTAATAAATAAATATGAATAAAAACAAATGAATCAAATAATAATCCGTCTTATGAACATGGAAGGCCTTAAATTGACAGTAATTTCTTCATCAACCAATTGTAACATACAATTTATATGAACTTTAAACTAAATTTTCGTCTTTTACAATGGGGAGGCCTCTAAAATTGACGGAGATATTTTTTCATTAGCCACTTTTAACTTGTAATAATTAAAATAAGACTAATGATGAAAGTTTAAAACAAAAAAAATGATAAACTAATAAACTAACTAAAAGTTGAACAGTAATAATTTGCTAAAATAAAACAAGAAACTCCAAATACAACAAGAATCAATTTAACATTAAAAGAAACACAATTCATGAATACAAATTCCAAAGGAAACTTAAATAATTAAGGAGATTTAAATTTAGCAAATGACAATATAAAACAACCTACATAACAATGATAACATCCAAATTTAAAAAAAATAACAAAGCAACACAGATCAATGGAAATTCTTAGAAATTAAAATGCAATCAATTTTAATAAATCTAAAATAACCACATGTGAACAAAACTAAGGCAACACCTATTAACTTGAAGTCATTAACAAAATTATTAACACTTTAAGGAAATAAACTGGAAATTAAAAATAATAAAATAACAATCAACTTAACAGGTAAACTTAGAACTAAAAACTAAAATGAATAAAAATAGTGAACAACCAATTAATAACAATACCATATTTTAGAAGTATTAAATTTGGATAGATCTATACCAAAAAGCATACAAAATCAAACAGAAACAAAACCAATGAACAAAGATGTAGTAAAGCACAAAAAACAAACAAAGGAATCGATTTACCGAAAAGGTCAAGCCATCTGCTGGTAAAGTTATGAATCCGGTTAGATCTAAAGTTAGACTGGGGTTTTCAATTTCACCGAAGTTGGATGATTTCTGGTCGTTGTTTGCAGCGTGTGGTGCTCATTGGTGGTGTGAAATTGGAGCTTGGGGAGATGGAGCAGCTGGACTCGGATAAGAAAGTGAGAAGTGGGCGTGAGAGAGAAAGGGTTTTGGGTTGGTTTGGAGCTCGGTGGTGGTTTGTTTTGGTTCTTTTCGGTGGCCTGGTGGTGTTGAGGTCTGGTTTGAAGTTGTTGATTGGCTGGTTTTCTGCTCCAATGGAGTTGGTTTGGTCGATGTTGTCCAGAAAGAATAGTGGAGATCATTTTTGGTTTCAGGTGGATTGGTGGTGGGGATTTGGTTAGCTATTCGGTAGTTCTCCGGTTGGATAGGTGACGGGAAAAGGCGTTATTTGGTGGTGTTCTGGTTCGTGAGTGTGTCGGAGAAGAGAAAAAGCTGAGGAAATGGAGCTATTTGTTGTAGTGGTGGAATGTAGCTTTGGTTGTTTGCCGGAGCTACGATGAACTTGCCAGAGTAGATGAAGAAAAAAAATAGAAAATATTTAAAGAATTAAAATCTAAAATTCACTCCCAAATTTAATATATTATCCACCACACTCTAACTTAATAACCAAGCAATTGCTTAAATAGAATATTGAAAACCACCTTAGTACAATACCATGGCCCTAGAAGTGTGGGCCGAAACCACTGATTAATAAAATATCTCTGTATACAAATCTTATCCATATTTAGATGTATTTCTAAACTATGCTAAAAAACACTAAAATGAATATTAACAAATGTAACGAATAAAATGAATGACATGTAAAAAATGCAATTTTTAAAAAATAATGGTTTGATCAAACTGAACAAATATTTGAATATATTCAACCGACTGTGATCCAAAACAATGTAAACAAAATTAACCAATAAAAATCCTAATATTTTGAGAAATAAGAATAATTATCAATAAATTACATTAAAATTGTAAAACATGTATTTTGAACTATTTAATGAATAAAATATTAAAAAATATTAACTTTGAAAAATATCAGACAAAATTTAGTGTTAACAATATACCCCTTTGTTTGATTGGCATCGATGAAAGAGATCTTAGTGAAACAAAGTTGATGAAGCCAATTTTGGTTTGATATACTTTGAACAAAATGATATGAAACGTTAGTAGAGCTTTTGACAATACTCTACATCAGTCAACGGGGCTGAAAATATTAAACAAAAGGCAAAGGATTGATCATAAACTGAAAACATTCACATACCTTTGATGTTACTTCCAAATTTGTACAATGAAGGTAGCGCACCTCTTTGAAAGGAAGATGATGCGAATAACATGTCGCTTTGAACGAGGTGACGACTTAACTTGTCTCCTAAAAGGCAAACGACCCAACTTGAACTTAACGTGTCACTTAGAGAGGTTCCAATCCAATATGAATATAACATGTCACTTTGAACGAAGTAACAACCCAACGCGTCTCTTTGAAAGGTGGACAACCCAATTTGAATATAACATATCACTTGAAGGGAGGTGACAACCCAACTTGAATATAACATGTTACATTGAATGAGGTGACAACCCAATCCATCTCTTTGAAAGGCGGACAATCCAATTAGAATATAACATGCCACTTGAAGGGAGGTGACAACCCAACTTGAATATAACTGTTACGACCCGATCTCTCGAGTCATGATGGCGCCTACCACCCCACCAGTAAGCCAGCCAAAACCCTATCTTGGAACTTAGCAGTAATGGAACTAAGGGTGGAAACTAACCTCAGCTAAGCGGAAACATAAAATAAGAATACATAAGAGAAGGTGAAAACGAAACAAAAACTATATATATATACAAGACACCTCCAAGAACCTGGAAGTCACCAGTACAGAACTACTAACAAGAGTACAAGTCCTGGAAGTGGACCACAGAAACAAATTGTCTCGAAAGAAAAAGACAAGTCAAAATATAAATACAGAAGGAGACAAGTAACCCCTGAACGCCATGTGCTCACCCTCGTCTGCAGAACATATAGCTACAGGCTCGAACTCAACGCTGATGACTGGTGCTCGAACCTACATCACGAAAACAGATGCAGAGTGTAGCATGAGTACCAAAACAATAGGTACCCAGTAGGCATCATAGGCCGACTGAGCAAGAAAGGTAAAAACAAGAAGACAAGATAGAATCAACACAAACAGAGGTCAACATAACAGGAATTGAGTAAACGGAAAGTAAAGCTAAGAATATCACAACTAAACCAAACTGGCCCCCCATAAGACCCGCTAGGCACACTCAAACACAGACAAAAAGGAACCCGAACGGACCCCCATAAGCACGACAGGTACATAGAGATTCTACGCTACGGAAAAAAGGGAACCCAACTCCAAAAGCCTTAACACCATGAGCCTTGAACCCATCAAAGATAGCACCTGGGCCTAGAACCCAACCCATTAGTCTCAAGCTGGAAATAACCGATTCTAACCATGTAATGTCAGCCTCGAACCAGAAATAACAGACTCGAACCGTAAATAATAGAACCTGGGACTCTAACCTGAACATCAATCTCAAACTGGAAATAACAGACTCTAACCGTGTAATGTTAGCCTCGAACTTGAAATAACAGACTTTAACCGTAAATAATAGAAACTGGAACTCTAACTCGAACCATCAGTCTCAAGCTGGAAATAACGGACTCTAACTATGTAACGTCAGCCTCGGACTGGATATAACAGACTCGAACCGTAAATAATAGAACCTAGGACTCTAACCCAACCATTAGTCTCAAGCTGGAAATAACCGATTCTAACCATGTAATGTCAGCCTCGAACCGGAAATAACAGACTCGAACCGTAAATAATAGAACCTGGGACTCTAACCTGAACATCAATCTCAAACTGGAAATAACAGACTCTAACCGTGTAATGTTAGCCTCGGACTGGAAATAACAGACTTTAACCGTAAATAATAGAAACTGGAACTCTAACTCGAACCATCAGTCTCAAGCTGGAAATAACGGACTCTAACCATGTAACGTCAGCCTCGGACTGGATATAACAGACTCGAACCGTAAATAATAGAACCAAGGACTCTAACCCAACCATTAGTCTCAAGATGGAAATGACGGACTTTAACCGTGTAACATCAGCCTTAGACTAGAAATAACACCTCTCGCTCAACAGTCTCGAGCTGGAAATAATGGACTCTAACCGTGTAACGTCAGACTCAGACTGGAGCTAGCCGCCTCGAACCGAATCAAGCCACCACCAACCTACTCAACACAAGGCTAGACACCATGGGATGCCACCCCCACAAGGATATCAATCGAAGGCTCCCAGCCTATCACAACCCAACCGTCAATCGACGCAATAGGTAAATCTTCCGGCAGCACCCCAGAATCGCAGAGATAGGAAGAGAAAGAATAGAAAATCCGAAAAGCCACGAAATCACCTAAACTAAGGCCCATACTATTAGACCCAAGTCTGCTATACAGTCTACAAGGATCTAGTCCATCCGAATCAACGTCGGATGCATACTCAAGTCAATCAGGTGCATGGGACTAAGGCAATACTACCCTAACCTATTCTAAGGTCGAAAAATTAATCACCACAATCATCAAACACAAGAAAATAATCTGAACCCACGCATGCAACAATAGATAACCACCCAACAGGTAACCCACAACAAATCATCAACAACCCAATTCGACAACCCACACTAAAGCATGATACTGACCCCGTACAGTCCAGAAATAAACTCTAAATGAAGAAATAAGAGAAGAAGAATAGAAGTACTAGCTACCCAACCAAGATTCACACCAATCAACAAGTAATCATGCATTATAGCTCAATCTAGGAAGAAGGGAAGCCGTAACCTTCCAGAAGGCCGATCACGCGCGCTCCAAGTCACTCTTCCAAAACTTTCCCCTTCTGAATGGCCTCAGACTGCTGCCATGCTGCCAAAAATAGAGTCACAACGTCAATACGGTCTTTGAGACACTAAAATCATTAAAATCAGAGACAGACCAATTTTGAAGTCAAAATCGGGAACCGTGGGACGCACTCTGGATTTTCTGGAATTGACTCCGTAAAGATGTCCCAAATCTTCCCCCAATCTTCTAATCCAAAACGAAACACCCATCGGGCTCGTATCATCTCCAAACAGCCAACAACAAGAAACACAAAACTTTACAACTACAAGCCTAGGATAGCATCTTACGCCTCGAATTCACGGAAATTGATGAACACCCAACGCCAACCGAGCTAAGACCCACATAGCCAACAAGAATCTGAACGCCGGGGACTTCAAATCACTGAAAACCGATAAAATATGAGGGAGATATGAATTTCCAAACTTTTCTCCAAATGAGCCTCGACCTCACCTTTATAAGCATTGCCACCCGCGAACGCGGCCAAGGCCCCACGAACGCGGCCAAGGCCCCACGAACGCGGAGGGAAAACAAACACTACTCCGCAAACGCGTCCAGGGGCCATCGAATGCAGAGAGAAGGGACTCAGACCTCCTTGAGCGCAGAACCCTATCCGCGAATGCGGAGAGAAGACTCCCCCAGTCTTCCCAGACCTCCGCAAATGCGGAAACCTATCCACAAACGCTGAGAAGAGTGCCTCAGACCTCCATGAATGCGGAGCCTAGCCCACGAATGTGGAGAAGATAGGCCCACACCTTTGAGAATGTGGAGCCAATTCCTTGAACATGGAGAAGGAATGGGTATGCAGATATCAGCTGTGGACCAACTGAGTTTTGGGCTTTCCCAAAACTCCGACGGGGTGCCCGAAATTAATTCGGAACCTCGTGCACAAAAATGAGATACGCTACCCCATCAAATTTGATGTTTCGGACTCAATGGTGCAGTTAAAATTTCCATAAGAGGTTTTTTCGATGAAAAGTGGGTCCCACATCCAATGGGCCATTTTAGTAAAATTCTACCGGAGGCCTCAGAATTTGATCGGAAGTTCTCGGAGTGTCATTATAGACTAAACTCGACATTTCGGAATTAACCGTGCTAACTAAATTCTCATCCGAGAATATTTACCAAGAATGTTGACCAAAGTCAACTTTAATCCAAATTTCGAAGGCTAAAGAGCTAACTGGCCCAAAAATTAAACCGGAAGCCCCGGGACTCAGGCCAACCATGCTTCTAACCTAATTTGGCCTCTCCGGAGCTAGTGGAACCGTCAGAATTCCCATCTGAGGTCGTTTACCTAAAGTTATGACTGAAATAAATTTTTGAAGGTTCAAAGGCTCCAGAACAGGAAAATAGGCATAAAAACCAAACGAGCGACCAGGCAACCGAACCTATAGTGCCAGCAAGTCAGAAATGACTTGGGGTCACTACAATATTGCTCTAATTGACAGAAAAGAGCCACAAACACGCAAATGACTTGAAGGGTCATTACAATATCCACTACTAAAAGGACTTTCATCTGCAAAAGTAAGAGTCAAGAAGTACCTGAGGGCTCAAATAAGCAGGGGAACTGCTCCCGCATCTCCCGCTCGGTCTCCCCGGTAGCCTCCTCAACAGGATGGTGCCTCCAACGGACCTTAACTACAGGAATGACTCTCGACCTCAGTTACCTCACATCTCTGGCCAAAATAGCAACTGGCTCCTTAATATAGGTCAAGCGATCATACAACACAACGGCATCAGACTGGAGTACATGAGACTCATCTGGAACATAACGACGCAGCATCGAAACATAGAAAACTGGTTTAATATCTGAGAATGCAGGAGGTAAAGCTAACTCATAGGCCACCTCACCAACTGTCTTAAAAATCTCAAAAGGCCCAATATACTTGGGGCTAAGTGTCATGACCCAGGGTAGCCCCTGGATGTAACACGGCGTACAAGACCCTGAGAGGCCTCGTACAAGCCCTTAGCATACATAACATACAAGATAATAGAGAAGTAAGAGTTCAGAAGAGCATTTTATATCTAAGCTTTAATCGAAACAGCGGAAGTCTACACCTCATGTCTCAAGCCATCTGCACAATAGAATAGAAATGAAGGTTTGGGACGCAACCCAGTACAATAGCAAAAATAATGGAAAGCATGAAAATGAAACAAGGTTAGGCCCTCGGACATAGGAGGCCTCACCAAGTCTTCACGATCGCTAGAACTGACTAGCCACAAATGGGATGAGAGGAGCCGCCAAACCCTACATCAATAGAATCAATGTAGGTAGGAGTATGCGTTAGTACAATCAAGTACCAAGTATGATAGCAATGCACATAGGGCATATAAAATATGCAAGAATGACATATAATCATGACATGTAATGGCCAAGCTAAAACATGATAGAACATAAGAAACATGAAGCATAAACCATGGCCAAGACAAGCTATTCATCTTTCCTTTACTTTACATTATCATAAGAACACTTAAGTTCATTAGTTGCTGGGAATAGCCTTAACCAACATATGAGACCATTTGACCTATCAACATGGAATTCAGTGTCTGCCCCACACCGAAAAGGGGTGTTCTACTTGCCAAGGTAAGACCAAGAACTTCTTAGCTTATGTGGATCCACTAGCTAGTGTCTATCATTGATCATCACCCTATGGTGGCACATACATTATGGGACATGGGTAATCGCCACTTGTCCACTCGGTACTAAGAATACTTCCCACAGATTAATCATAGTTCATTTTATCTTAGGTAGACATCGGTAATCGCCTCTTGTCTATCCTTAGTCATGATTTCATTATTAGTAGACATGGGTAATCCCCTCTTGTCCCTTCATAGAATAGCTCCTTAATCGTGGATTCAAGCTTAGTTGAGCAAACCTTTCAACAAGTTATGAATCATTACGTGTGAGAAAAGCATTCACATTCACAGGGCATTACATGAGAAACCCTTTCACAACTCAACATTTCCATTAACATATCATAAACTTCATAAAACATACATGAGTTCATAAGCTTCATATTTACATAGCTCATCATGCTCTTAACTCATAAATCATGGGTTCATAAGCTTCACCTCAAAATATGCAATTCAATGCAAGCTAATACTTAGAAAGCCATAAATCAAGGCAATTTGTCATAATTGAGGGACCCACATAATAGAGGAAAATCATAGATTTTGATTGAACATGCATCTTTTCATAAAATATCTTCTTTTCAACATTCATAGTCTTACATGAAATTCATAGCTTGATAATCATAATCCTTAACTCAATTCATAAAGAGTTCATGCAATTCATCTTTTTCTCAATTCAACCCACAAACATAAGCATAACCATAAATTGGGGGAAACTTAGCATGGACTCATGGGATTCGTCATGTTGCATGTAAATCACGCTAAATCGTGCACTAGCTTACTTTACCACGCTAGATCGTGCACCATCAACCATAACATCAACAATGGAAAGCATAATGAAGAACCCATAAGAATTTGTCAAAACCCTAGCTCTCTTGGGAAAGACTAAACCTTGAAAACCTTAAGGAAAAGAGGACCCATTGGAGGAAAGACTCCAAATGGTGAATACTATCATACCTTAATGACAATGTCTTGAAATAAAAGGAGGATTGATGACCTTGATGAGAACCCTAGCTCTCTTCTCCTTCTTCTTCTAGCTCTTCTAGAGGGAGGAATATTTTTGGGAGATGAGAGTTGGAATGAAGGGATTAGGGCTTAGAAAGTATAAATAGGGCCAGGGTTAAGGGGCAAAATCGTCTAGAATAAGAAATAAACATTTAGGGAAAAGTCCAGAAAGTCCTTAAATAATATTGTCGGGGCCAATCGACGGACAGGATCTACGGTCCGTACATCCATTGACGGACCGTCCTGCTCTTCCGTCAATCGATTCTAAAAGTTCATTTTGGATTGAAAATTTGGCTAAGTCTGAAAGGCATCTACGGAATCCATCTACGGCCCGTCAACCGAACTACGAACTATCCTGCTATTCCATAGGTCAAGGTTCATAAACTCAAAAATTCATAAAGTTGACAGGTCCATCGACTGTTCCTATCTACGGCCCGTCACTCCACCTACGGTCCGTAGATGGCCTCCGTCGTCACTGGCACTAGAAAAATTTTAAAACTGCATTTTTTCTTTCTTTTCAACAACTGGGGTGTTACAATATCCCCCCCTTGGGAACATTCGTCCTCGAATGGAGATAAAGCTGTCAAGGGAAGGGTGAAAGACATTTACTATCAACCCAACCTAAAACATGCAATCACATAATTCAAATAGCTAAAATAATCAAGTTAGCTCATCTTCTTAAAATTAAACTCTTCATGAACATGCATAATCAAAGAAATCATGGAAATCAACTATGACACATTACATCAAAGAATGAACCATGAGGGAATAGGTACCTCAAGCTAGAAGAGGATCGGTAGAGAAAAGATGAGGGTAACGGGACATCATATCGGCCTCAGCCTCCCAAGTAGAACCCTCAACTAATTGATTCCTCCATAACACTTTCACGGAAGCAACTTCATTATTTTTCAACTTCTAGACTTGCCGGTGTAGAATCTCAATCGGAATTTCTTCATAAGAAAGGCTATCCTTAATGCCAAGATCTTCTAAAGGCACTATAGTCAACGGATCGCCAATGCACTTCTTTATTAAGGAGACATGGAAAACTAGATGCACCGATGCCAAATCATTTGGTAAGTCAAGCTCATAGGAAACCTTACCAACACGTCTCAAAATCTGATAAGGGCCCACATAGCAGGGACTAAGCTTCCCTTTCTTCCCGAATCTCATTACGCCCTTCATGGGTGAGACCTTCAAGTAGACCCAATCATCAACATCAAATTCTAATTCTCTTCTTCTAACATCGGCATATGACTTTTGTCAACTTTGAGCCGTTTTCAACCTTTCTCTAATAAGCCGAACTTTCTCCATAGCCTCATGTACTAACTCCGGGCCTATCAAAGTAACTTCCCCAACTTCAAACCAACCTATAGGAGATCTACATCTCCTACCATAGAGAGCCTCAAATGGAGCCATACCAATACTAGAATGGTAGCTGTTATTATAAGCAAACTCAATCAAAGGCAAATGATCATCCCAATTACCCTTGAAGTCAATTACACATGCTCTCAACATATCTTCCAAAGTTTGGATAGTACGCTCCGCTTGCCCATCGAATTGGGGATGAAAGGCCGTGCTAAGCTTAACACGAGTACTAAGCTTTACATTGGGAACACATAACGACCCTGATATCTGAGCACTTCATCTCCCCCTTGGGAGAAAGCCTCAACGAACGTCTTTAGCACTGCTTCTTTCAATTCAACTAGGTTCAGGTCAAGATCTATCTTAGCTTTCACATCATGTACATAGGATGATTCTGAATCATTGTGAACCATAACACCACCTTTGGTGAAATCAACCAATCGAACACCCAAACGGGCCAATCTATGAACATCTCGAACTAGTTCCTTCTTACCCTCCCCTATATGGACAACACTACCCATTGACATCCGACTGAGAGGATACTTATTCTTGATAGTAACCTTATTCAATTGGCGGTAGTCAATACACATACGGAGTGAACCATCTTTCTTTCTAACAAACAAGACCGGAGCACCCCATGGAGAAATACTTGGTCGGATGAAACCCTTATCCAACAAATCCTTAAATTGCTCTTTTAGTTCCTTAAGTTATGCCAGAGCCATTCTATCAGGAGGAATAGAGATAGGTTGTGTACCGGGGAAAAGGTCAATACCGAAGTCTATTTCCCTCTCGGGAGGAACTCCGGGTAAATCATCGGGAAACACTTCCAGAAATTCGTTAACAACGGGGACTGACTCAAGAGTAGGGGTTTTGGAATTCACATCCCTCACCCTAACAAGATGGTACATGCAACCCTTAGAAATCATCTTTCTAGCTTGTAGACAAGAAACAAATTGACCCTTACGCGTAGAATTTCCCCCTTTCCACTCCAGGATAGGCTCATCTGGAAATTTGAACTTGACAATTCGGGTCCTACAATCAATAGAGGCATAACAAGAATGCAACCAATCTATCCCGAGGATAACATCGAAGTCTAGCATATCAAGCTCTACAAGATCCACATGAGTGACTCTATGGAATAAAGAGATGGAACAATTTCTATAGACTCTCTTAGCCACAATAGATTCACCGATAGGAGTAGAGACAAGGAATGGATCTAGCAACAATCCGAAACAACATCAAACTTCATAGCCACATAAGGCGTCACAAAAGACAAAGTAGCACCAGGATCAAGCAAAGCATAAACATCAAAGTGGAAGATTTTCAACATACCGGTAACCACATCGGGAGAACCCTCTTGCTCATGACGGGCCTGAAGTGCATAGAACTGGTTTTGCTTTTGATTTCCACTAAAACTTGCTAGATTTTGGGGTTGAGCCCTTCGATGATTTTCTCCTCCCTTCTTAGTAGCTAAGGGACAATCCCTTACTTTATGACCCATCTTACCACATCCAAAACATGCATTCGAACCAGCTAGACAAGTACCCTCATGTTTCCTCCCACACTTGGCACAAGTAGGCAATGAGGAGCCACTACCATTTCTTCCTTGAGGCTTAGGGTTAGACACCCTTCCTTTGTTGAACTTAGGAGGAGCGTTGGAAGAACCCTGATTAGAGAACCTTTGCCCAAGCTTAAAACGACCATGTCCATCGGACCTTGAATGAGAGAAACCACCATCACCGGTCTTTGCCCTCTAGGAGTCCCTAGACCTTTCCTTGAGCTTCTCCTCCTCTATTTGTTGTGCATGAATCATGAGTCGAGAAATATCCATATCTTTAATAAGCATGGCGGTACGACACTCCTTGACCATCATTTTGGACACTCCCGAAACAAATTTGCTCATTCTTGCCCTAGGATCGGCAACCATAGAAGGAGCATATCGAGCCAATTGTGTGAACTTCAAAGCATACTCTTTCACACCCATACTCCCTTGAAGAAGGTTGATGAACTCAAGTACTTTAGCCTCCCTCATCTCAAAGGGAAAGAATCTATCGAGGAAAGACCCTTGAATCTCTCCCACTCTAGAGGACCTTCATCAACCGCCATCTCACTCTTCCATTGGTTGTACAAAATTTGAGCGACACCTTTGAGTTGGTAGGCGGCCAATTCCACCTTTTCCGTCGGTGACACTCCCATGATCATCAACACTTTATAAACCTCATCAATAAACTCTTGAGGATCTTCCTCCACTTTAGAACTGTGAAACTCCGGAGGGTTCATCTTAGTGAAGTCCCTCACTCTTGATGCCGTCGTACCCACATTTGGGTTCACGGGAGCCACAACCTCCATATTGGCTTCAGCCATCACGACTTGGGCCAACACATGAAAAGCATCCCTGAACTCCGGATTGGTTACTTGCTCGGCCAAAGGATCGGCCGGAACTTGAGGAGCTTGAGGAGGAGTTTCTTGCTCTTCATTCTCTCTCGCATTCCTTCGAGTATAAGCTCTTCGAGACGCCATATCCTAAAATGCGTAGGATAGGGATTAGGAGAGAGACATATAGAGTAACACACAATTGCATGAGTTAAGGATAATGAAGTAGTGGAGTTTCCTAATCATCTTGTAGCCTCTCATTCATAAATGTGGCGCGCTTCACACTCATGAACAAGACTCTACTCGACGTGGCTTATGAGACATCCTAGAATCTTTCTAAAACCTTGTGCTCTGAATACAAAGTTTGTCACGATCCAGGGTAGCACCTAGATGTAACACGGCGTACAAGACCCCGAGAGGCCTCATACAAGCCCTTAGCATACATAACATACAAGATAATAGAGAAGTAAGAGTTCAGAAGAGCATTTTATATCTAAGCTTTAATCGAAACAGCGGAAGTCTACATCTCATGTCTCAAGCCATCTGCATAATAGAATAGAAATGAAGGTTTGGGACGTAACCCAGTAAAATAGCCAAAATAATGGAAAGAATGAAAATGTAACAAGGTTAGGCCCTCGGACATAGAAGGCATCACCAAGTCTTCACGATCGCTAGAACTGACTAGCCACGAATGGGATGAGAGGAGCAGCCAAGACCTACACCAATAGAATCAATGTAGGCAAGAGTATGCGTTAGTACAATCAAGTACCAAATATGATAGCAATGTACATAGGGCATATAAAACATGCTAGAATGACATATAATCATGACATGTAATGGCCAAGCTAAAACATGATAGAACATAAGAAACATGAAGCATAAACCATGGCCAAGACAAGCTATTCATCTTTCCTTTACTTTACATCATCATAAGAACACTTAAGTTCATTAATTGTGGGGAAATAACCTTAACCGACATATGAGACCATGTGAGCTATCAACATGGAATCCGGTGTCTGCCCACAACGAAAAGGGGTGTCCTACTTGCCAAGGTAAGGCCAAGAACTTCTTAGCTTATGTGGATTCACTAGCTAGTGTCTATCATAGTTGGCCAATTTCTTCAGGCTCTTGAACCTACGACCCCAGCTGACGACCTGTCGAGTCATTGACGGTCCATAGACTGTCTCGTTCATCACCAACAAATCAACTGCTGCATTATTCTCCTCAACTGCTCCAAAAGCCTATTCCCTGTAAATTTAGCACAAATAACATCAAATCTAATACCAAACCACTTAAGTATCATGCAAAATTCTAAGTTTAATGCATCAAAACTATCGTAAACTCACGGTACATCAACACCCTCAACTTAAAATCTTTTCTTGTCCTCAAGCAACAAAACAAACTCTAAACGACACAAGTTTACAAGCAACCCGGACTTCAAGCAATCACACGGCTATTACCTCAATCTTCCTCCTCTTTATTCATTCCCAACTAAGTGTGCATTCTTTGCAAACCTAACAAGCTAACTCATGAGGATCAAATACATGATATCGACGTACCAATAGACACACATACATACACATCTAACATTTTACCAAGGCATCAACTTTTCAATAATCACAACTTGTGCCCTCACTCCAAAGAAATCCCTTTTTTCACACATAATTTTGATTTATCACTCTCGGGACTTAGTATACACTCACACTCTGAACGAATTCAATAGAATTTGTGCACAATACCATAGGCTTGCCCTTATCTTCTTTACTTTGGCTTTTCAAACTTCCTACTAGAATCACTATAGGACTTTATTGGCTTGTAACGTAAGCTCGGGGTCAGGTGTGGTATATCGGGATATTAAGTGACTTTGCCCTACCCTTCCTTGACATCTAAGTTGGCTCGGTACCTTTCTTTTTCTGCCGCTTTCATTCATTCTTTTTGCACTTTAAACTCTTTTCTCTAAGACTTTTATCAGCTTGAGTGTGACTTATTATTACAGCTTTTGATTCATGTCACTATTTTTTTTTTCTTTGACTTTTTGTCATTCATACATTCTCTACTTCCTTTGCTTTACACACAACTCTATTCATAGCCTTGTTTTTCTTGCTTTCTTTCTTAATAGCCACCCTCAAGCTACACATTTAGTGTGGGCTAAGGTACACATTATCCTCAGAAAGGACCAGGGACAGAATTCAGGTACTTTGCAGTAGCCACCCTCAACTTAGGATTTTGGCCTATGTTGAGGTACACGACGTCCATAGAGGGACCAGGGCCAAAACAAATATTTCAAAATACTTTAAAGAGAAGGTGAACTGGATGTAAAGAAAGAATGGTATTCGTTAGGCTCAAACATTTGGATCAAAGGGAAAGATTTTCACACAGGATTTGTTGATTCATTTTAGGCTTGAGTGGACTTTAAACAATCAATGGCCTATGATCACCTCCTAGTGTTCAGTTCAAATTACCTTAGCAAGACTAACTGGGCAAGTTCTAGATTGGCACATCTCATATGAATCATCAAAACTCTAACTCACATATGACACGTTGTTGCAATTATCGAATCACCAATGAACCCAGTTAATGCTATAGCTTAAGTAATAGTGTCATACCAATACTACATCATGTCATGCAAAGATCCAATACATTCAACTCATTTAATTCACATTCACAGCACAAAGCAAAAAAAATAAAATTGGAGGGATATCAGTTTCATGCACACTAATGCCATCCTGCTTTATTTCTAGATTACTTATACACAATCACAATCCTACACATGCCGGTTCAACATAAATTTAAACAGCTCCTTAGGGAAAAAGAACACAGGCAAGAAAACCCCAAGGAAGGATTTATAAGTTATGCTACTCAGACTTCACAATAAAGCCAAGCCCATTTGCCCCACCCCCATGAAGAAAATAGTGAAATGTCCTCAAGGCACAAGAAAAGTAAAAACATCGGGTGAGACAAACCTGTGGCGCATAAGCGCCAAAGATCATCAAATAGGGCACCATCAGTAGTACCTGCAGTAGTAGTGTGGTGCGCACCATCAGTAGCAAGCCCCAAACCAGAACCACCCGCTGCCATCCCTCGCTCGCGCTCCTAGCGCATCTGCTCATCAATCACGGACTAGTGCTGGGCAGCCTCTAAAGCTCGTCTCTCTCTCTTGCGGGCTTGTCGCACTTCGTCCGGATCAGCATTAGTGGCAACTCCAGAACGGGGGCGCTTGCCTGCTCTATGAGAGGGCTCAGTGGCCTGCTGTGCACCACCAAAGAGTGCAGTACGCACCATATCATTCGCGTCAAGCTCCGGGGCTGGTGGAGGAGCAGCCATGTCAGTGGAAGCCAAGGCAGTGAGATCAGCTCAGAGACTAGATAACTCCGTCTGGAAAACGGTAAGATCAATCATCGGTCCAGGCTGGGACCTCTCCATCATCCGGCTCTCAAAAGGTTTTTATAATTTTAACCCATGGGTTGGGTCAATTTTAAACCCTGACTGCCGTCTACGGTTTCCCATCGATGGGCCGTAGGTGGTTCGACGGACCGTCAATAGGCTCCGTCAATGCCATAACGCTTGACAAAATTTCAAAACATACCTGTGGTCTACGGATGCAGACTATGGTCTATAGAATGATGTACGACTCGTATTGTGTAACCGTAGACTTTAAAGCTGCAACTGCTCCGGAACCTTCGAGTCTACGGGTGCCATTTACGGTTCGTCATTTGAGTTACGTTCCGTAGATGGGAACCTTAGACCCTTCTGCACTTAATGTTCTGCAAAATCTGTCTTATTTTCCTGGACACGTCACAAACATTAGTACTTCCCTTTATTTTTATTGACTCGTTTTGGACACAGACCCTATACGTAAAAAAAATGAAACCCTAACATGGTTAGAATCTACAACTTGGGTTGCCTCCCAAGTAACGCTTGATTTAACGTCGCGGCACGACGCAGTTGTCTTGCCTACTCAGACTTCGACCAGACCCCATATCTCAATTAGCTCATTTACTGTCTCCTGATGGCCTACATAGAGCTTGATCCTCAGGCCATTCACTTTGAATTTGGTCCCTTCCGTGTTTTCAAGTTCAACGGCGCCTTGGGTAAACACTTGGACAACTCTGAATGGACCCGTCCATTTTGATTTTAGCTTGCCAGGAAACAACCACAACTTTAAGTTGAAGAGGAGGACCATATCACCATGAGCAAAACTGCGCTTTCCTATCTTTTGATCATGGTACTTCTTCATCTTTTCCTTGTACAAGGCTGAACTCTCATAAGCTTTGAGACGAAACTCATCCATCTCATTCAGCTCTGTCATCCTTTGACTGGATGCAGCACCCCAATCAAGATTAAGCTTTTTGAGTGCCCACATCGCCTTGTGCTCAAGCTCTACAAGTAAGTGACATGATTTTCCAAAAACAAGTTGGTAAGGAGACATACCTATGGGAGTTTTGAATGCCGTACAGTAAGCCCACAGAGCATCATCGAGCTTTCTTGACCAATCAGTGCGGTTTGCATTCACAGTCTTTGACAGAATCTGCTTAGTCTCTCTATTGGACACTTTAACCTACCCACTCGACTGTGGATGATACGGAGTTGCTATACTGTGACAAACACCATACTTTTCTAGCAACGCATTGAACAACTTATTGCAAAAGTGGGAACCTCCATCGCTGATTATGGCCCTTGGTGTACCAAACTTGGAGAATATGTTCTTTTTGATAAAGGTGGTGACGCTTTTACATTCATTGTTTGGAAGCGATATAGCTTCCACCCATTTTGACACATAGTCAACAGCTACCAGGATATACTTCATGCCATACGAACTCACAAACGGGCTCATGAAATCGATGCCCCATACATCACAGAGTTCAATGACTAGTATTGGGTTCATAGGAAGCTCCTGCCTTCTTGAAACACCTCCTTCCTTTTGGCATCGATCACATGCCTTGGCCAAATCATGAGCATCTTGGTGAATTGTAGGCCAGTAATACCCACATTGCAAGATCTTGTGAGCAGTACAGATGCCACTATGATGACCACAAACAGGGGATGAATGGCAAGCTTCCAATATACTCATTATCTCAACCTCGGGCACACAACGAAGAATAATCCCATCAGCACAGATACGAAACAAATAGGGCTCCTCCCAAAAATACTTCTTCACATCAGCCATGAACTTCCTCCGTTGGTGGAATGAAAGGTCCGAGGGCACCACATTGCTAGCCAAATAATTGGCAAAATCTGCAAACCATGGAATAAGATCAAAAGAAGCAGCTAATACCTGTTCATCTGGAAAGGCATAATTAATCCCTAGACCATCAACCAACTTCTGCATAGCTTCAACTTCTAATCTGGATAGGTGATCATCACTTGATTCTCTGTTCCTTTCCTATCCCGGACTTCGAAGTCAAACTCTTATAGCAATAGAATCCACCGGATCAGCCTTGGTTTAGCATCTTTTTTTGCCATGAGGTACCTCAATGCAGAATGGTCAGTATGTACTATTACCTTGGTACCCAGCAGATAGGATCGAAAATTCTCAAACGTGAAAACTACTGCAAGCAACTCTTGCTCAGTGACCGTATAATTTTTCTGGGCAGCATTCAATGCTTTGCTAGCATAATATATAGGATACAATATTTTGTCGTGCCTTTGTCCCAACAATACGCCCAGTGCTACTCCGCTTGCATCGCACATGACCTCGAACGGCTTTTCCCAGTCTGGTGAGATGATAATGGGTGCAAAGGACAACTTCCCCTTCAGTGCTTCAAATTCCCTCAAGCATGCTTCATCAAAGTCAAACTTCACCTCCTTTTCAAGCAGTTTGCACAAAGGATGTGCAATTTTGGAGAAGTCCTTTATAAATCTGCAATAGAAACCTGCGTGCCCTAGGAAACTCCTTATACCTTTTACAGAGATGGGAGGGGGTAATGTTGCAATCACCTCTAATTTAGCTCTATCCACTTCAATACCGTTCTGGGAGACTCAATGGCCCAGCACTATACCTTCTTTCACCATGAAGTGACACTTCTCCCCGTTTAGCACCAGGTTGCATTCTTCGCATCGATGCAGTGCTTCACCTAAATGGAATAAACAATCATCGAAAGTGGTACCAACAACAAAAAAATTGTCCATAAATACCTCAATGGTGTCCTCCACCATGTCTGAGAATATAGACATCATGCAACGTTGAAACGTCGCCGGTGCATTACAGAGTCCAAATGGCATCCTCTTGAAAGCGAATGTACCATAGGGACATGTTAATGTAGTCTTTTCTTGATCCTCAGGTGCAATAGAGATCTGATTATACCCTGAGTATCCATCCAAAAAATAGTACCACCCTCTCCCAGCAAGACGATCTAGCATTTGGAACCACAGTGATTCCACCCTTTTTAGGCACGCATTGGACCGGGCATACCCATTTACTATCAGCTATGGGATATATCACATCGGCGTCCAATCTTTTGATAATTTCTTTCTTTACCACCTCTTGCATCGGTGGATTCAATCTTCTCTGATGATCCACATTAGGAATGCTTTTCAGCATGAGTTGAATTTTGTGAGTGCAAATCCCTATTGGTATATCGATGATGTCCGCAATTGTCCATCCTATCGCCCATTTGTAACGCTTCAGCATCGCAACTAAAGCCTCAGCTTGCCCTACATTAAGGTCAGTAGCAATAATAACAGGCAATGTGTTGTTTTGGCCTAAAAATACATACCTCAAGTGGGTTGGTAGAGCTTTCAACTCTAACTCCGGCGGTTCCTCAATAGATGGTCTTGCAGGCAGTGTTTTTCAATTTAGTAAGTCCAAATCCAGCTTGGGTTGACGACGATGGATCACGCTTCCATCTAATGCAGCCACCAATGCATCATATTCTGGGATTCCATCACCTTCAAAATTCATGATTACGGCCGCAAGTGCTTCAACTCCTAGCCTTTCGTCGATGGCAACCTCCGAGTTGGGCTCCTCCACATAGCTCACCACTGATATCTCCTTGATGTCACTATGGTGCTTCATTGTTCTACAAATATTAAAGGTCACTTCTTCATTGTTTAAGCGAAACTTCATCTGTCCTTTTTCCAGATCTACCAAAGTGCGCCATGTTGCAAGAAACGGTCTGCCTAGGATTATGGGCACTTCAAAGTCCACTTCACAGTCCAGAATCTCAAAGTCCACTGGAAAGATGAATGCTTCCACTTTTACCAAGACATCTTGCAGTACTCCAATTGGTTTCTTTACCGTCCTGTCGGCCATCAGTAGCCTCATTGCATTGGCTTAGGGCTTCTAAGCCTAATTTCTTGAACGCGGAAAGTGGCATGAGGTTTATGCTCGCACCCTAGTCACAAAGTGCCTTTGCAAAGTGCATCACGCCGATAATACATGGAATGGTGAATGCTCCAGGATCTTCCTTCTTTTGGACTAGTGACCTTGTGGCGATGGCACTACAATGCTGCAACTTATCACTTTCCTCTAAGCTTGCAGCACTTTTCTTGGTCACCACGTCTTTCATGAATTTAGCATAACCCGGCATTTGCTCCAAAGCTTCAATCAAAGGAACATTAATAGATAATTGTTTAAGCATAGCTAAGAATTTCTTATACTTCCCTTCCTCTGTTTTCTTTACTAATCGCTGTGGAAAGGGAGGTGGAGGTCGTGGCATGGGGATGACCTTTTGAGTTACTTCAGCCTCAACCTCTTTTGGATCTTTGGGTTGTTCTGCTAACTCTTTCTCACCCTCATCAGATGCCTCCGCACTTTCCACTTTTGTTGGCATGGGTGGGTTAATAGTTTGTACCCCACTTCTGGTTGTCACTGCTGCTCTATTTGCCGAATTGCTACTGCATGTGATTTCACCTTTTGCCCGATGCCTGAGATATCACTCCGCATTTCTTTCACATTGTCATCCGTGACATCAAATCGCCTCATCGTCTTGTTCATCATATCTTCAATGCGAGTCATACTTGATCCGCCATCTCTATTACCAGGAGGGATATATGCACTGCTCCTATCATTCCTGTTGTACTGACCGCCTTGGTTGTAATTGTTATTGCGATTGAAGTTCCCTTTGCGGTTATATTGTCCTTCCCTATTGTAGTTGCCATAGTTCCGACCTTGGCGCCAATTTTCCTGATTGGATCCTTGGGCGGTTGGCTGGAAACCCACCGGCTACTCATTCACAAGATTCACATCCTTCTTATATGTGTACCAATCATTTGGTGGTACATTCTGTTGATATTGGACTGCATTAACCTTCTCTGCATTACCACTCAAATGCTTTAGTACTAAGCCCATTTCAGTTCTTAGTTGCGCCAACTCTTCACAGAGTTCATCTTGAGATGAATTTTCAGCAGCTTGTATTGAGAAGGTACTCTTCTTCGTAGATGACGCTGTGGTGTTCCATGCTTTGTTGTTCTTCGAGATCTTCTCAAGCCTCTCCACAATCTCCAAGAAATTCATTGATCCATAAGATCCTCCTGCAATAGTATCAAGCACCGCCTTACCGTTATCGTCCATTCCGCGGTAGATGTATTCCTTGAGTGACTCATCATCGATGCGGTGGTTTGGCAGAGCCCTCATACAACTTTTAAATCTATCCCAAGCACAGTTGATAGACTCTCCCGGAAGAGTTTTGAAATTGTTGAGTTTGTCCTTGAGATTCAGCTTTCTTGAGACTGGGAAATATTTCTCAATAAACGCATTGCGCAACTCATTCCATGTGAATATAGAGTTATATGGGAGCTATTTCAACCATTTAGTAGCGTCTCTAGTTAGAGACAGTGGAAACACTCCTAGGCCAACCACGTTCATGTCAAGATTTGGATTTCCCACACTGCTTTTGCAAATGCTGGTCACCTTGGTCCAGTGAGCATGAGGATCTTTCGATGGTAATCCAGCAAATAGTCCTCGAGCGGTCAACATCTGCATCAGACTGCTTGTGATCAAATGTGAATCCAGGTGGTAGTGGAGGAACAACTATAGTGCCAGTTGAGCCTGTATCATTATAATCCACTTCCAAGTTGCGGCGAACATCAAGTGCAGGCTGATGTTGTACTTGAACTTGTTGTGGATTCTGAGGTTGAACCACAACTCCTGGCGGTTGAATGCCAGGTACCTCTTGGCGAGGTTCGCCATTTGGATTATCTACTCTCAGAACTTGTTGACCTAGTCCGGCCATTTTTCACAGAGTTTTTCTGAGTTCTGGGTCGTAAGGAGTCAGGGGATTGCCTTGAGTTCGTGTACATGGCATACACAGGAACTATAGTCTGAAAACAATCAAAAACAACAATAAAAGGTAAATTCGGAAATAATTGACTAAAAGTGCACTTAAAAAAATTAGTCTAATCTAAAAGCCTTATTCCCCGGCAGCTGCGCAAAAATTTGATATCGCCCAAACTACACCTCCCTAAGGAGGTATAAGCGGTCGCTTGTCAAATATAGAACCTAACAGAGGTTAGGGTCAATCCCACGAGGAATATGGTTCAGACTTAGGCTAATTAATACTAAGTGTATGTTTAGCAAGATTATTTCTAGAAGAAGTAAAAAGGGGGGAAGATTTGCAATAATTGAAAGAAATAATAAATTTACGATTTGATTGGTAACAAGTAACCAAAACAAAAAACTTGCAGTTTGAGATATCAATCTGAGAATGAAACTAGGGTTTACGTGTTCCCCATAAGCTCTTAACGCAGTAAACCTAACAACGGTAATTCTTTTCTATGTCTAGCATGCATGATCGATAAGTTATGTATCCCTAAGTGATTGGTCCTCTAAATAGGGAATTTCACTCCGCAACTTGGTCCGTCTACGTGTGTTGATTTACCAACCCTTACCTTTGACCCATATTAACCCATAGCTATTTCTAGGTTGGGTTATTAGATAGCGGATTATTGACGACTAAATATCTGTTGCATAATCTCTTAGATGTTCATTACTGCCTATATCGGGTTCGCAAGAATTAGGAGATGTTCTAACATTTGCAACCATTAGAAAACGTTCTAAGCAAAGAGATTTACAAAAGCATGCATAAACACATTCAAGAATTACACAATATTAAGTTTAATTTTGTTAATTACTCATGGTTCCCACAACCCTAGTTGTGGAGTTTAGATCACAATTCACATTCGGGTTTGAAGAAATCATGAACTTACAGTGAATAGAGATGGATTCCACAATCTTGAATTGAAAATCAAAAGTACTTTGCATAAACAAGCTTTAAGAATTAATCCTCTCCAAAGATGAAAAGCAATTCCCAAAGTAATAACTTAATATTCAAACAATATTCAACAACCCTAAAACGAAGTTTACATAGGGTATAAATAGAAAATAAATCCTAATTAAACTAGGAAAAGGAAGTCTGGGGAAATTCGACTTGGCCAGTGTCGTCCAAGGTTGTCAACCTATGGCTCGTATACCAACCTACAGCTCGTATACCAACCTACGGCTCGTATACAAACCTACGGCTCATAGGTTCCAACCGTCAATTAGCAGTTTTGCAAAATCCTGAGGGCTTTTTTCTACGATTCTGATCTACGATTCGTCATTCCATGTATGACCCGTCCTGTTCTTCCGTCATTCAAGCTCTGCAGGTGACCCTTTCTGATGTTTTCTACGGTTGGGCATCTACGGTTCGTAGCAGGATATACAAACCGTCATCTTGGTCCGTCATTCCATACTTGGACAATTTCTTCAGGCTCCTGAACCTACGACCACAGCTGACGACTCGTCGAGTCATTGACGGTCCGTAGACTGTCTCGTTCATCACCAACAAATCAACTGTTGCTGCATTATTCTCCTCAACTGCTCCAAAAGTCTATTCCCTGTAAATTTAGCACAAATAACATCAAATCTAATACCAAACCACTTAAGTATCATGCAATATTCTAAGTTTAATGCATCAAAAGTACCGTAAACTCATGGTACATCAGGTCCTACCTTGGGAAGTAGGATGGCCCTATCGGTGTGGGGGTTATACACCGGATTCCATGTTGATAGCTCACATGGTCTTACATGTCGGTTAAGGCTACTTCCCACAAACAAGGAATTAAAGTGTCTTTAAGCTATTTTCTCAAGTGATGTAAAGATGTTTAGCTTGCTTTGACCATGGTTTATGATTGGTGTTGCTAACCTTTTCTTCATGTTTTAGCTTGGTTATTGCATGTTTATGAAAATGTCCCATTTTAGCATGTTTATATGATTTGGTGCATTGCTATCATACTTAGTACATTCCTCGCACTAACGCATACTTTTTGCCTACATTGTCTCATAATGTAGGGCTTGGCGATTCCCCATCTATTCGTGGCTAGAGCTTAGTAGAAGGTTTTTGAATGACTTGGTGAGTTCTCATACATTCGAGGACATAGCCTTGTTGTTCTTACTTTTTAGTTCTTTCATTTTGACATTGTATTGGGTTATGTGCCAAATGTTATTTCTCATTCTTATGTTAGATTGGCTTTGAGACATTTGATGTAGACTTCTGCTATTTTCTTAAAATCTTGATATGAAATTGTCTTTTGAACTCTTAAATCACTATGATCTTGTATGTATGTATGCTAAGTGGCTTGTATGAGACCTTTCGGGGTCTTGTACGCCATGTTACGTCTAGGGGGTACTCTAGGTCATGAAAATAGGAGACTTTTTGTTTAATTCTAATTTGTAGCATTTGATCTTTGAAGACTTTGTTCATCAATGGAAAATCTCTTTGGTAACAATTTCTTCCCTTTTGCTATGAGTAGCTAAAACCCCAATCCCTTAGGGGTGTGAATATGTAATCAATTATCAAATTATCTTATGGGTGTTACTAATTGCTGAATTTAATGTTGAATTGAAATGGGTTCAGTTGTGAATTCAAATTTTCAATTATGCTCTGAAGTTGCAAATTCAGATTTAGTTTAGATCTCTATGTTTGCTTGCAAAAGAGGCATTAGAGTGGAATTTGCAATTGATAATTATTTAGACTGTTGTCTTTACTTCCTAGTTTGCAGAAGTGGGTGGAATTAAGGAATTATATTCTTTTTTATTGCTATGCTTATTGATGTTCGTAAGAACTCACTTGATGCATGATGGCTGGTTGAAAAATAGCTGTTATAACTTTAATCTATCCTACCCATTAAGATTCAACAACTTATAGAAATTGGTAATTACCCATCAGTGAAATTGATGATTGATTACTCACACACTTTTAAGGTCCCATCTCTAATTGCTAAAATCCCGTGTTGCTCGTTTCATTACAATTGGTTACTAAATTTTCTCATTATTGATAGTTAAAATTTTAAGATTTACGTTATGCTTCATTTTACTTACTTTTACCTATAAAAGATTAGATCACTATAGTACTTCGTCGTTGAATTCTTTACTAGAATACTCCTTTTGGGATCAACCCCAACTCATCGTTGGGTTTATACTTGTTAGGGACCGCCTACACCTTGAATTATAAGAGGTGTAGTTTAGCGTATCAAAAATGGTGCCACTGCCGGTGAGTGGTGTCTAGTATTCTTTTATCGAAGTGTTTTAGTGAACTAATTTAGTTGTAGTAGAATTTGCGTATTAGTCTTTTTGTTGTTTGTCCTCAACAGGTGAAGAAATGAGTGTGAATAGAAGTGAAGCTGCTAAGTGTTCTTAGGTGAAATGACTACATAGGAAAATTGAACGATTTCAATATTGATTAGGTGGGAAGTGCTAAAGCTATTCGGTTGCCCCCAGCCGAGGGCAATGCTATCTTCCATATAACCGAAACTATGCTTCAGCTGCTACAAATCAAGGGTTCTTTGGGGGACTTGTTCATGAGGATCCCCATGACCACCTTCAAAATATTTTGGATGTGTGTGGCCCTTTCTCATTCAATAATATCTTGGGCAGAGCTCACGAAGGCATTCCTTTAATGTTTCTTCCCTCTCTCGAAGATGGTGAAGTTAAGGGACGACATTCAAAATTTCAAGCGGACTGATGGTGAACCCATTCATGAAACTTGGTTGAGGTTCTAAAAGTTGTTTCTCCAATGTCCTACTCATAGATTACTGAAAAATGTGCTCTAGCAATATTTCTACCGGAGTCTCAATTCCGTTAACAAAGCTGTCGCTAATCATCTTATCTGGGGTGGAATCATGAGACAACCGTTTGCCGTGGCATCAACTTTGTTTGATGAGATGACTAAGATAAATCGAGCATGGCACACGAGAGAGGATCAAGTGTCACCTCTCAATATTGGGCTGACTAAAGAACAAATGGAGAAGAACAAAAAGCGTGATGAGAACATCGCCAAAATGATGACCCAAATGGATTTGTTGATAAAACATGTCATGGGAGGTGGCTATAAGGCTGTGAATGCAGTTGGTGCTAATAGTGGATTGAGTCCAGATGATGCACAATTTGAAGCTATGTACAATGAAGAGGTACAATTTTTGTCGAACCTAGTGGTGGGTTCTCGTCCGAGCTATCCAAGGTCGGGCGGGAATCAAGGTTGGAACAAGGACCGTGATGGTGGTTGGAGAGATAGAGATCGATATTGGCGTGAAAGGGGTAACAATTGGAGAGATAGGGATGGGGATAGAGATCGTTACGTACCTCCTCATGATCGCCCTAAGCCGAAGGAACCTCATGCCGATCCCAAAAGTTTTCAAACCAAGGATATGCTTGCCCTCATTCTAAACAAGGTAGACGGGTCAGACAAAATACTCAAGGAGATGAAAACTAATTTTTCCTCGCTGAACCAAATGCTGACCTCTCATTCGGTCCATCAAGAAACTTGAGACCCAAATGGGTCAGATCTCAGCTCACTTAAATCCAAGACCAAAAGGGGGTCTTCCAAGTGATACCTTAGTGAACCAAAGAATGACAATGCCTAATGCATGGCAATTTCGATCCGGAGTGGTAAGATTGTGGGAAGTGATGTGCAAATTGATGACAAAGTTTGTCCAAGTAAAAGGAAAGTTATTGTTTTTTAGGGTGATGGACTCGCCGAAGAATTGAACAATGACACTTCCAATGAGGTTGATGATGTACCAAAAGAAGGTGTGGCCAGTGAAGCTAAGGAGTCAAAGGTGGAGGTTGTTCCTCCCTCAACACCTCAAAAGCCGTTGCCTAAAATTACTCCACCATTTCCTCAAAGATTGAAGTGAAGGACGATGATGCCAAGTTCCAAAAGTTCCTGTCCATCTTAAAAACTCTTTCTATTAATCTTCCATTGGTGGAGGCATTGTTAGAGATGCCGGGTTATGCAAAGTTTATGAAGGAGTTCGTCACGAAGAAGCGAAGTATGGATTTCGAAATGGTTGAAGTGTCCCATAGTTGTAGTGCCATTATGTCAAACCTGGTTGTCAAGAAGGATGATCTGGGGGCATTTACTATCCCTTGCACTATTGGGATGTTTCAATTTGCTAAAGCATTGTGTGATTTGGGGGAAAGTATTAATTTGATGCCCTATGATATTTACAAGCAACTTGGGTTGGTAAGCCTAAGTCAACAACTATGTGTCTTCTTATGGCTGAACGATCTACCAAGCATCTAATTGGCATTCTGTATGATATTTTGGTGAAGGTGGCCAAGTTTATATTTTCGGCCGATTTTGTAATTCTTGATTGCGAGATTGATGCAGAGGTTCCTATTATTCTTGGTAGGCCATTTTTTGCTATCGAGAGAGCTCTTGTTGATGTAGAAACTGGTGATTTGAAATTCCGAGTAAATGATGAGGAAGTCACTTTCAACGTATGCAAGTCTATGAAGCATCCGAGTGATCTTCTGTGTTATCGGCTATTGATGTGATTGATGAAGCAGTTGCTAGTGTGGGTGAGATTTCATGGGTTGGAGAATCTTTGGCCACCGTCCTATTAAATTACGATGAGGTAGAAATTCAAGATTATGATGAAGTGGTGGCTGCTATATGGGGTTTGGGGTCTTATTCTAAAAACCCTTTGAAGCTTGATATCAATTTGAAGAATAGGGAAAGTCCCCCCAAAAATCCATTAATTGAAGAACCACCAAAGCTTGAGTTGAAAGTACTCCCTCCGTACCTTCATTATGTGTTCTTGGGAGCTAATAACACTTTGCCCGTGATTATTGCTGCAGACTTTTTTGACCGGCAAACACAAGCTCTTGTCAGTGTGTTGAAAAAGTTTATCAAGGCTATAGGGTGGATAATTGCCGAGATTGTCGGAATTCTTTTGAGTATTTGCACCCACAAGATTTAATTGGATAGTGATTGTAAACCAAGTGTTGAACATCAAAGGAGGTTGAACCCTCCAATGAAAGAAGTTGTCCAGAAATAGATCATCAAATGGCTTGACGCGGGAGTTGTCTACCCTATTGCGGATAGCAAGTGGGTAAGCCCCATTCAATGCGTTCCAAAGAAAGGTGGTATGACCGTGGTCCCAAATGAAAAAGGTGAACTTGTGCCAATGCGCGGTTACCGATTGGCGCGCATGTATGGACTATAGGAAACTTAATGCGGGAACTGAGAAAGATCATTTTCCAATGCCTTTTATGGACCAAATTCTTGACAGGCTTGCAGGGCGTGGATGGTACTGTTTCTTGGATGGCTACACCGATTATAAAAAAATCTCCATTGCACCAGAAGATCAAGAAAAGACTAATTTCGCATGCCCCTATGGAAATTTTCCTTTTAAAAGAATGTCTTTTGGTTTGTGTAATGCACCGGCAACGTTTCAGAGGTGTATGTTCTCTATTTTTGAAGACATGGTGGAAGATTGATGGAAGTCTTCATGGATGATTTCTCAATTGTGGGGGATACATTTGAAGCATGCCTTGAGCACCTTGGTAGAGTCTTGCAAAGATGTGTTGAAACAAATCTTGTCCTCAATTGGGAAAAATGTCACTTCATGGTCAAGGAAGGTATTGTGTTGGGGCACAAAATTTCAGCTGAAGGCATACAAGTTGATCAAGCTAAAGTCAAAGTTATAGCCAAGTTGCCTCCTCCTATTTCGGTTAAAGGTGTTAGAAGTTTCTTGGGCCCAGTGGGTTTCTACCGGAGGTTCATAAAAGAATTCTCTAAGATAGCTTACCCCCTTTGTAAGCTACATGAGAAGGAAAGTGTCTTTGAGTTTGATGAAGCTTGTGTCAAAGCATTCTTGTGCCTAAATGAGAATTTAGAGTCGACTTCGATCATTGTTGCTCTGGACTGGAGCATTCCATTTGAACTAATGTGTGATCCTAGCGGTGTAGCCTTGGGGGCTGTACTTGGCCAACGAAAAGGGAAGTTGTTTCACCCGGTCTATTATCCAAGCAAGACCTTGAATGTAGCTAAAAAAAATTACACCGTCACTGAGCAAGAGTTGTTGGCTGTGGTGTATGCTTTTGAGAAATTTAGAGCCTATTTGTTGGGGACCAAGGTGGTTGTACACACCGACCATGTAGCTATATGTTACTTGATGACTAAAAAGGATGCAAAACCAAGATTTATTCGATGGGTATTATTGTTGCAAGAATTTGACTTTGAAGTCAAAGATCGAAAAGGGTGTGAGAATCAAGTGGCGGACCATTTGTCAAGGCTTGAAACTAATGTGGTTATTTCCGGTGAAGAAGATATTGAAGAAGCCTTCCCCGATGAGTCCGTGATGGTTGTGTCAACGGGTACCACACCTTGGTATGCTGATTTTTCCAATTTTGTGGTGTGTGGGATTCTTCCCGATGGGCTGAACTTTTACCAATGGAAGAGGTTCCTTTTTGATGTGAAAAAATATTTTTGGGATGAGCCTTACCTATTCCGGGAGTGTGCTGATCATATAATCAGAAGATGTGTTCTGGAGATTGAGGTGTATGCTATTCTTAACGCATGCCATGCCTCACTGGTTAGTAGACACCATAGTGGGGTGCGTACAACTGCTAAAGTGTTGCAAAGTGGTTATTATTTGCCAACGTTGTATCAAGATGCGGACCCCTTTGTTAGAAAGTGTGTCCAATATCAAAAGCAAGGAGGACTGTTGCAAATGAACTCTCTCTTACTCCGATTTTAGAGGTTGAGTTGTTTGACGTATGGGGAATAGACTTCATGGGCCCGTTTGTGAGTTCTTATGGGAACAAATATATCATGGTAGCTGTTGACTACGTCTCTAAATGGGTAGAGGCTGTGGCCTTACCTAACAATGAAGGAAGAAGTGTGGTAACTTTTCTCAAGCGGTACATTTTCACTAGGTTTGGCACCATGAGGGCGATTATTAGTGATGGAGGCTCTCATTTTTTTAACTGAATGTTTGCATCATTGTTGAGAAAATATGGAGTCAAGCATAAGGTTGCCACCCCTTATCATCCGCAAACAAGTGGTCAAGTGGAAGTGGGATTTTGGCCAAGTCCGTTAATGCAAATCGATCTGATTGGTCATAAAAGTTAGATGATGCTCTTTGGGCGTATAGAAACGCATTCAAGACTTAAATTGGCATGTCCCCATATCAATTGGTGTTTGGTAAATCTTGTCATCTGCCGCTTGAACTTGAGCATAAGGCATTGTGGGCCTTGAAAGCCATGAACTTGAATTGGGAAGATGCATCCAAGGATCGTGTTGACCAACTCCATGCTTTGGAAGAGTTTCGGCTTCGAGCATTTGAGAGTTCAGTTCTTTACAATGAGAAAATGAAGAAGTGGCATGACGCCAAAATCCTTCATGGAGAGTTTAAAGTTGGTGATTCTGTGTTACTCTCTATAACTCTCATTTTTGACTCTTTTCGGGAAAACTAAACTCTAAATGGTCGGGTCCGTTTATGGTAAATCGTGTGTTTGCAAATGGAGCAATTGAGGTTGAAAATGAGGATGGGTCAATGTTCAAGGTGAATGGACAATGACTTAAGCTTTACTTTGGAGACAACCCCAATGTAACGTTGATTGATGTGGTGTATTTGGACGATGCTTGAAAGCATGTCCACGTCATGCCACGATGTTAAATAAGGCGCTTCTTGGGAGGCAACCCAAGTTTTATTTTTAGTTGTTTGAATAATGTTTGGTGGTTGTGTAGGTTGGAGTCGTATTTCAGAAAAAATGTGGAAAGGCGAGGGGGCTGGACTACTTGGAGAGTCGCCACATTGCCCCCATTATCGCCCAAATGCATCACCCATGAAAGCCATAAGGGATGGATCTCCTGGAAATTTAGGCGAGCTGAAAGTCAGCTTGGTGTATTGCCAAGTGGTTCGGCGAGCCATATTTAGCTCGCCCTTTGGACCCCTTGAATGGCTGGCTTCTCTGTTACTTTGGGTGAGCAAAGGCACGTTCGGCGCATCGTCGAACGGATTGGCAACATTAGTTTCATCGCCGACCTGGGCAACAACTGGACCATTTTATTCCTTTTAAATTTAAATCTTCCATTTTGTTTGAAATTTTCAAATTCTTCCGTTTACCCACAAACATTAGTAGAGTATTTTGTAATTTTTGTCGATTGCATTGCTCTCGGAGTGTCGATTGGACACATCTCTCTATACTCTTTGCCGTGCTCATATTTTTTCCCATTTTGAGGTTGGTATCTCTTGATTGCTTGATTCTCGTATCGATTTTTGTTGTGATGATTGTTGGGTATTCAATATTTGATTGGTTTTTATGATTAAATTGATGCCCTTTGATTCTTAGTTTGTTTATTTGAATTCGAGCATGATCATAACCCTTGTTGTGAAATTTTGTCCTATATTCTTGGGGTAGATGATAAATTGTGCTTGTTAGTTGTCGGGTTAATTGTGGGTGAAGTCTCAGTAACCCAAATTTGATCAAATAACTTGAATTTGCTCAATGCTGGATTGGGTGACGACTTTCTTAAGGGCAAATCTTTATTTTGTTGATTTTAATTTGATTGGGGGAAGTCTAAGTACCCCGGGTAGAAATTAGGTTGTGGGTAACTGATATTAGTTGTTGATTGAGCATGAATTTAGGTGTCGTGGGCTGTTTATTCCGAATCATAATTTTTTTTTGGGAGGTGTTGTGTTTGGATGGTTCGGCGAGCTTATTCGGGTTCACCGAACTGGCTCGGCGTGTTGCCTTTTGTTCTCCCCATTGTGTTTTAGTCTTGTCTCTATGCCTAATTGTTCTGTAACATTCGGCGAGGCCCCTTCTGCTCGCTGAGTGGACTCGGTGACTCACCGATTGGGCTTGTCATCGCCCTTTCTGACCTGTATTTTTGCTCATCTATTCTGAAACTTTCGAAGATGCTCTTGTGTCTCGTCTCGCCGAACTGACTCGGTGGCTCGCTGATCGGTTTGGTGAGATTTTCTGCAACTTATTTGTAATCCCTATTTTCTAACCCATTCGAAATCAAATTTTGTTTTGGTTTGTGTGTCTTTACAGGTATGCCTCGACAAATGGTTCCTGCTAAACGACCACCACCTCGAAAGAGGGCAAGAGGGGTGGAGATAGCTTCAGAGATTGACTAACCCCGGCCTACTCGTAGGAAAACTTCATAGGCAAAGGGGAAGGGTAAGCAGCAGGTGGGGGAGAGTTCTAGTTCAGAGAGCTGTGAACTCTCCATTCAGTTCCCATCCACAAAGTTTGAGGGTGAGGACGTACGGGAATCCAAGGCTCCCATTGCTGAATTAATTAAGAGTACATGCTCCGAGCTGTGTTCTAAAGCAGCTCATGATCCTTTGGCGACAGTGTCAGCCCCTTTAGCCCCATCGGAGCCACCAACAGTTTCAGCTCCAGCCCAAGCTACATTACCTATCCCTTCGGCTCCGGTAAATCCTCCGAGGTCGATGAATAGATTGAAAGCCGAGGGTTTGAGAACAATCCTCGAGGAAAAAAGGTTGTCCATGGATGGTGTGGTGGACAGGCACCCGGGTGTGTGGGAAACATTAAGAGATCACAAGTTCCAATTTTTCACAAAACCCCGGAGTCCCTATGTGCCTACATGGGTCCGAGAGTTCTATGCTGCTCATGTTGAATTAATCCCAAAAGGGAAGAAGAAGACACAGTCAAAGACTCAAGTAGAGTTTGTGATTGTCCGGGGTAAGAAGGTGAAGTGCAGCCGAAATTCTCTTTCAACTGAGATTAACTTCAAGGTAATTCCTATGGCTTCAAATGGTACCTCAAATGTACTCAAGTAACGACAAGATTTGTTCATCTTGATACAAACAAAGGTTTTGAACTCGACCGAACATCATGTTTCAAGTGCCCACACCAAAAAGAAAGTTCAAATTTGCACACATTTAAAGTGTTTTTATTTGAGGACATTTGGCAAAATTCTCTCACACTCAAAAAAATGTCCAATGCATGCAATTGTGATACCATAGGCTTGGCCTTCATGTGAATCTCCACTAATATGAGAACATTAAAATGAAATCATGTAGGTCTTGTTACTGGCTTGTAGTGTAGGCTTAGGGCCGGGGTAGGATAGTCATTTGAGATAAAAACTAACTTAATCCTTTTTGAGCATTGCACTGAATCTATGCTTTCCATGTTTGCTACGCTTTTAGCATTTGATCCTCTTTGTTGTCCCTTTCCTTTTGTACTTTTTGACTTATTTTCAAGATTTGCTCGTCTTAGCTTTTTTCCCCTTCTCTTCATCTTTTGGAGTTTCTCCTTTTTTTTTTGGAGTACTCTTCTTCTTTTGTTGAAATTTTTCTTGCTTGAACTTGTGGGAAATTTTTGATTCTTTCTTCTTTCTTTTGAAGTTATTTTTTACATTCTTGAATTTCAAGGACTTTACAACTTTTGTGTTTGACAAATTTGAACTTTGAATCTTCTTTTGTAATTGCACGTCTTTAGTGCGCTCAAGAAAGTCAGGCCAAAAGAGGGATAATGCGTATAAGCACTCAGAAAAGGTATAGGCTAAAATGTGATTGTCCAAAGAAAAGGCTTAAGGCTCAAAGTGGGGACATACTAAGGAATGATGTCATTGGTGGGCTTTGAAAGGCTCAAACGGGTCAAAGAAGGCCTTCAATCATTTTTCAAATCAAACATTACTCAGAATTTTGCCTCAACAAACATTCAGGCCAAGTTCTAGATCAACAATACAACACAATTGAATTTAATTCAAAACTCACCATACAATGCATGTCAAACAGTGAATCTTGTTTTGTTCTTATCTTGAATGTATGAAAGAGAGTATTTTCAAGTTACCCAAAGAATCTATGGTTTAACAAGAAGTCAATATTTCTCTATTGTATTAATTATTCTTTTTCATATGTACACTCTAACTGTGTTGGCACCAACCAAGTAAAAAAATGATTTCAAAATATAAACATTTTTAAAAATATAAAAAATAAAAAATCTTTTGAATAGAGAATACCGAACCCTAGAAGGGTTGCCTACGTATCTCATTGAGATGAGGATCACGTTTGCGTAGTTCTTGAAAATATGGCATAGAACATATATTTTGAACAACAAATGAATTGTTTGAAAGAAAAACAATAACAGAAATGAGAAACCAATAAGTCACATTGAAGGAGAGACAACCCAAATGAATAAAGAATTTCTTTTTTGTAAAAAGATAAAATAAATGGAATGAAAAATCAATGAGTCACTTTAAAGGGTGGACAACCCAAACTTAAAAATGTCAAATTAAAAAAATCTTTTTTTAAAAAAATGAAATGTAAGATAAATAAAATCAAAGATATACACTGAATATAACATCATGTACAAAAAATGAATGCAACTGTCTAAATCAACTCGGAGCAATACCTCATAAATTTGGAGTCTGAGTACAATCTTGGTGAAATTTTTTAGGGGTTTCCTTAAAATATTTGTCCTTGTTTCAACTTTAGCAACCCCTGACATTCAATCTGGTAGAAACCGTCTCCTTTGTGAAATTTTTGGAGACCTCCTCAAAACTTTTACCCCAGTTTCCATTTTGAAATAATGGAAAGCTTATGGGGAACATGACCGAGCCGTTGTGGCGCCTACGTATCCCGTTGAAGTAGGAATCAGGTCAAACGTAGTTTCAACAGGTTGTAACTTGAATAGAGATTGGATTGAGACTATGAATGTTCTACTATCAGATAACTAAGAGTGGACTTTATTTGAGAATGGCCCCAAGCGGATAATTTGAGTTGGAATTGTGACAACCATTGGACGCAGGACAAACCAATAAATTGTCGCGCATTCTAAAAAGGGTTACATATAAAAAAGACCGATTGCGGGATCACAGATCGTTCTTTAATATACAAGATTGATGCCATGTGGAGGAAATATACTATGAATGCAATGACAATGTACATATTAAATAAATAAATAATGAATGAATAATAAATACAATATACAAATAAACAACAAAATATACAAGGTACAATGTATAACATAATAAAAGATTGGTCTCTTCAATTTGAAAAATTGAACCCTTAATGGTTAGAACCTCTATGTCCCCAGCGGAGTCACCATTATGTTGACATCCCTTAAAGGCGCAACGTCGCGGTGACTTAAAAAGAAAAATCAATTTTTAAAAGAATTTAAAGAATAAAATAATTTTGTTGTTCGGTAGTTCTCCGGTTGGAGAGGTGGCTAGAAAAGGCGTTATTTGGTGGTGTTGTGGTTCGTGGGTGTGTCGGAGAAGAGAAAAAGCTGAGGAAAGGGAGTTATTTGTTGTAGTGGTGGAATGGAGCTCTGGTTGTTTGCCGGAGCTACGATGAACTGTCGAAAAAGATGAAAAAATAGAAAATATTTAAAGAATTGAAAAATGAAAATTCACTCCCAAATTTAATATTCTATCCACCACACCCTTACTTAATAATAAATCAATTGCTTAAATAGAAAATTGAAAACCACCTTAGTACAATACTATGATCCTAAAGTCGTGGGCCAAAACCACTGGTTAGTAAAATATCTGTGTATGCAAATCTTATCCGTATTTAGATGTATTTCTAGACTGTGTTAAAAAACACTAAAATGAATATTAACAAATATAACGAATAAAATGAATGACATGTAAAAAATGCAATTTAACAAAAAATAATTGTTTAATCCAACTGAAAAAATATTTGAACATATTCAACCGAGTGTGACCCAAAACAATGTAAATAAAATTAACTGATAGAAATCTTAATATTTTGAAAAATAAGGATAATTATCAGTAAATTGCAATAAAATTGCAAAACATATATTTTGAACTATTTAATGAATACAATATTAAAAAATATTAATTTTGAAAAATAACAGACCGAAATTTGGTGTCAACACAAACAACTTTCATCAAACACAAATTTCACCTCCTTCTCCAACAGACTGCACATAGGTCTCACAGTCTTGGAGAAATCCTTGATGCACCACCTATAGAACCCTTCATGCCCAAGGAAACTTCTGACTCCTTTCACCGAGATAGGAGGTGGCAGCTTTTCAATTACCTCTACCTTAGCTCTATCAACTTCCAACCCGCTTCTTGAGACTTTGTGACCCAGCACAATGCCTTCTCGAACTTGGAAATGACACTTCTCCCAATTCAGCACCAAATTTGCTTCACATCGAGCAAGGACCCTATAAAGATTATGTAAGCATAAATCAAAACACTCACCGAATACCGAGAAGTCATCCATGAACAATTCCACAAAATCCTCCACCATATCATGAAAGATTGCCATCATGTATCTCTGGAACGTGGCTGGTGTGTTACAAAGTCAAAAAGGCATACGCTTAAAAGCATACGTGCCATATAGACAAGTGAAGGTTGTCTTCTCATGATCCTCGGTGCAATTACAATCTGGTTATACCCCGAGTAACCATCCAGAAAGCAATAATACTTCTGCCCTGCCAGCCTATCTAACATTTGATTAATAAAGGGGACTGGGTAATGATCTTTTTTGGTGGCCTCGTTCAGTTTGCGGTAACCCATGCAAATACGTCGCCCAGTGACTGTCCTAGTAGGGATAAGTTCATTCTTATCATTAGTCACCACAGTCATGCCCCCCTTCTTAGTCACACATTGCACCGGACATACCCACTTGCTATTAGATATGGGGTACACTATCCCTGCATGTAGCAACTTGATTACCTCCTTCCTCACCACTTCTTTCATGACTGGGTTCATTCGGCTATGGTGTTGTGCACTAGGCTTGTAGCCTACCTCCATGTATATCTTATGCATGAAAAATGCTGGACTGATCCATGAATGTCGTACATCTGCCAGCCAATGGCTGCCTTCCTCTTTTTCAAGATCTTCAAAGTCGCTTCAACCTGTAAATCAGACAAATCTGCAGAAAGAATTACATGTAAGGTTTTATCATCTCCCATAATGTAATGACCCTGTAGGTCATTTGTGTGTTTGTGCCTTTTTTTTATTGTTTAGAGTGTTCCTGTAGCGACCCCAAGTCATTTCTGACTTGCTGGCACTGTAGGTTCTGTTGCCTGGTCGTTCGTTTGGGTATTGTGCTTGTTTTCCTATTTTGGAGCTCTTGGACCTTGAAGAGTTGATTTTGGTCATAACACTAGGTAAATGATCTCAGATGGGAATTCTGACAGTTCCATCAGCTCTAGAGCGGCCAAATAAGACTAGAGGCATGATTGGCTCGAGTCTTTGGGCTTTCGGTATGACTTTGGGGCCATTTGACTACGCCTTTGAAATTTGGCATAAAGTTGACTTTGGTCAATTCTTGGTAAACGCATCTGGATGAGAATTTTATCAGCGTGGTTAGTTTCGGAATACTGACTTTGGTCTAGAATGACCCTTCGTGCACTTCCCGAGGCTTTCGATCTAATTCCGAGGCCCTCGGTAGAAGTTGGCTAAATTGGCTCTTTGGGTGTGGGACTCACTTTTCATTGAAACGACCTCGAATCGAAATTTTGACTATGCCATTGAATTCGAAACGTCAAATTTGAAGGGTAGCATATCTCGATTGTGTGCACGGGGTTTCGAACGAATCCCGACCACCCCGTCGGAGCTTTGGAATTGTCCAAAACTCAGCTGGTGCATATCTTCAGACACATCTCTTCTCCGTGTTCACGGGATAGGCTACACGTTCACGGTGGTGTAAGTGTGTCTACTCTGCGTTCCCGGGCTAGAGGCCTGGTTCGCGGAGGTTTGAGTCATTGTTCTCCGCATTCGCGTGAGTTGCTCCGCGTTTGTGGAGGTCTGTGTGGTTGGGTGACCTTCTTCTCCACGTTCGCGGGACTGGGGCCGCGTTCGCAGTGCTTTAATTGATATCCCTACCCATTCGAGGGCCTGGGGCCGTGTTCGCGGAGGTTTGAGTCATTGTTCTCCGTGTTCGCGTGAGTTGCTCCGCGTTTGCGGATGTCTGTGTGGTTGGGTGACCTTCTTCTCCACGCTCGCGGGCCTGGAGCTGCGTCCGCGGTACTTTAATTGATATCCCTCCGCGTTCGCGGAGCTTTAGTTATTTTCCCTCCGCGTTTGCGGGCCTGGGGCTGTGTTCGCGGAGGTCAGCGGGGTGCAGTGGTTATTTAAGTTGAGGTCGAGGTCATTTGGAATGAAAGTTCAAAAATTCATATCTCCGTCATCTTTTATCTATTTTCATCGATTCAAAGTCCTAGGTGCTCAGAAACTCATTGGCTTTGTGTGTTAGTGGTCAGATTGTGTTGGGTGTGCCTCGATATCCATGAATTCAAGGCGTAATTTGCTATCCTAGGCCTAATTTTTTAAAGTTTTGCATTTTTTGTTGTTGGTTGCATGGAGCTGATCCGTACCACGATGGGTGTTCCATTTTGGAATACAAGTTCAGGGGAGGATTTGGGACCTCTTCTAGTAGTCAATTCAAGAAAATTCAGAGCAGCTCCCATGTTTCGTAATT
Source organism: Solanum appendiculatum (assembly GCA_018342035.1). Taxonomy (NCBI): domain Eukaryota; kingdom Viridiplantae; phylum Streptophyta; class Magnoliopsida; order Solanales; family Solanaceae; genus Solanum; species Solanum appendiculatum. Next base: position 38,261 of record JAGDQO010000416.1, read on the forward strand.
TTCACTCCGAAATTGGTCTGTCTCCGATTTGGATGATTTTAGTGTCTAAACGACCGTATTGACGTTGTGACTCTATTTTTGACAGTATGGCAGTAGTCTGAGGTCGTTCAGAAGGGAAAAGCTCTAGCAGAGTGACTTGGAGAGCGCGTGGTCGGTCTTCTGGTAGGTTACGACTTCCTTTTTTCCTAGATTGAGCTTGGATGCTTAAATGCTTAAATACTTGTTGATTCATGTGAATCTGGGGGTGGCTAGCTAGTGATTCTATTCTTCTTCTCTGATTTCTTCATTCAGAGTTTATTCTTGAACTTTTCGGGGCTAGTATAATGCTTTAGTATGGGTTGTTGACCTTGGGGTGTTAATGATTAGTTGTGGGTTATCTGTTGGGTGGTTATATGTTATTGCATGCGTGGGTCTGGGTTATTTTCTTTTGTTATGCTGGTTGCTTGTGTTTTTCGGCCTTAGAGTAGGTTAGGATAGTATTGCCTTAGTCCATGCACCCGTTGACTTTGGTATGTATCCGACGTCGATTCGGATGGACTAGGTCCTTGTAGACTGGAATAGCAGACTTGGGTCCGATAGTTGAGCCTGGTTGTAGTTTCATGTGGTTGTGATCTTTCTGTCTTCTTGCCCCTTCTAGTTATGCTGATGTGCTATCAGAGGCGTAGCTTCTTCCTGGCTAGATGCTCGAGACCGGCTCTATGTTGAAGAGTGTTGGGAGTGGACGTCAATCCACAATGGCTTGGAATTGATTCGCACATTGTGATGTGATTAGGAGTGGACGGTGATCCACGATATCTTAGAGTTTGAGATCCTCTACGGAGTTGATATGACCCGCACACTCTGTCTGGCTTGGGACAGAGCCCGCAGGAGTGATAGCTGACTCACTTGGCTGCCATGGGCTGGGCCCAGGGCAGGGCCTCCGGAGTGATTAGCTGGCAGGGTAATTGGATATAGGTTATTCGAGGTCCTCTACGGAGTAGACATAGCCCACGCACTTGACTGGCTGGGAGAGGGCCCCCGGATTGTTAGTAGGCTCATCCGTCTGGTTAGGACAGGGCCCCCGAGGTGATAGCCTATTGGGTAGTTAGATACTAGGTCAATTGGAGGGGTCGTCGTACCCCTCTACAACACTTTTCTGGTTTGGGATAGGGCCCCCGGAGTGTTAGCAGGTTAGGTGGGGTTTTTTGGGAAGTCGGATTTGTGAGCGGTTCAGTGTTGGGTGATTTATCGATTCAAAATTCTATTTTCCTTTATTTTCGTTGTTCTAGCTTTTCGGTGTACCTGTCGGGCTTATGGGGGTCCATTCGGGTTCTTTTTTGTCTGTGCTTGGGTGTACCTAGTGGGTTTTATGAGGGGCCTAGCTGGGTTTAGTTTTGATGTTCGTAGATTTACTTTCTGCTTATTCTTTTCCTGTTCTGTTGACCTTTGTTCGTGTTTGATTCTATCTTGTCTGCCTGTTTTTACCTTTCTTGCTCAGTCGACCTATGATGCCTACTGGGTACCTATTGTTTAGGTACTCATGCTACACTCTGCATCTGTTTTCGTGATACGGGTCCGAGCACCAGTTATCAGCATTGAGTTCGAGCCTGCAGCTGTTTGTTCAGGAGACGAGGGTAAGCACATGGCGTTCTGAGATTACCTGTCTCCTTCTATATTAATATTTTGGCTTGTCTTTTGTTTTGAGACAGTCTTGTTTCTGTGGTTCACTTTTGTACTTGTACTATTGTTAGTAGTTCTGTACATGTCACTTCCAGGTTCTGGGAGGTATCTTTGTAAATATAGTTTTGGGTTCATTTCTGCCTTCTCTTGTGTGTTCTGATTTTATTGCTTTGCTTAGTTTAGGTTAGTTTCCACCCTCAGTCCCATTACTGTTAAGTTTTGAGATAGTGTTTTGTCTGGCC